>CAUYLG010013506.1:0-99021 GCA_963573385.1 Cacajao melanocephalus
TTTACACATCATTTAAATGTTCAAATAACTTCTCTACTTTTTTTTTAATGTGTGAAGTTACATCCACTGTTAACGTGACTGGCTGGCTTTTTTTTTTTTTTTTTTTTTTTTGAGATGGAGTCTTGTTCTGTTGCCCAGGCTGGAGTACAGTGGCACAATAATCTTGGTTCACTGCAACCTCCACCTCCTGGGTTGTTCAAGTAATTCTCTGCCTCAGCCACCCAAGTAGCTGGGATTACAGGAGTCTGCCAACATGCCTGGCTAATTTTTGTATTTTTAGTAGAGACAGGGTTTCACCATCCTGGCCAGGCTGGTCTTGAACTCCTGACCTTGTGATCCACCAGCCTAAGCCTCCCAAAGTGCTGGGATTACAGGTGTGAGCAATCATGCCTGATCTGGCTTTTTTTTTTTTTTTAATACTTTAAGTTCTGGGATACATGTGCAGAATGTGCAGGTTTGTTACATAGGTATACACTTGCCATGGTGATTTGCTGCACCAATCAACCCATCATCTACATTAGGTATTTCTCCTAATGCTATCCCTCGCCTAGCCCACCATTCCCTGACAGGCCCCAGTGTGTCATGTTCCCCTCCCTGGGTCCATGTGTTCTCATTGTTCAACTCCCAATTACGAGTGAGAATATGCAGTGGTTGGTTTTCTGTTCCTGTGTTAGTTTCCTAAGAATGATGGTTTCCAGCTTCATCCACGTCCTTGCAAAGGACATGAACTCACCCTTTTTATGGCTGCATAGTATTCCATGGCATATATGTGCCACATTTTCTTTAGCTAGTCTATCACTGAAGGGCATTTGGGTTGGTTCCAAGTCTTTGCAATTGTGAATAGTGCCGCAATAAATATACATGTGCATGTGTCTTTATAGTAGAATGATTTATAATCCTTTGGTTATATACCCAGTAATAGGATTGCTGGGTCAAATGTTATTTCTGGTTCTAGATCCTTGAAGAATCGCCACATTATCTCCCCACAATGGTTGAACTAATTTATACTCCCACCAACAGTGTAAAAGCAGTTCCTATTTCTCCACATCCTCTCCAGCATCTTTTGTTTCCTGACTTTTTAATGATCACCAATCTAACTGGCGTGAGATGGTATCTCACTGTGGTTTTGATTTGTATTTCTCTAATGACCAGTGACGATGAGCTTTTTTTCATATGTTTGTTGGCCACATAAATGTCTTCTTCTGAGAAGGGTCTGTTCATATCCTTTGCCTACTTTTTGATGGGGTTGTTTTCTCTTAAGTTCTTTGTAAATTCTGGATATTAGCGTTTTGTCAGATGGATAGATTGTAAAACTTTTCTTCCATTTTGTAGGTTGCCTGATGACAGTTTTTGGTTTTTTTTGTTTTGTTTTGTTTGTTTGTTTGTGTTTTTTTGGTGTGCAGAAGCTCTTTATTTCAATTAGATCCCATTTATCAATTTTGGCTTTTGTTGCCATTGCTTTTGGTGTTTTAGTCATGAAATATTTGCCCATGCCTATGTCCTGAATGATACCTAGGTTTTCTTCTAGGGTTTTTATGGTTTTAGGTTTTATGTTCAAGTCTTTAATCCACCTTGAGTTAATTTTTGTATAACGTGTAAGGAAGGGGGTCCAGTTTCAGTTTTCTGCATATAGCTAGCCAGTTTTCCCAACACCATTTATTAAATAGGGACTCCTTTCCCCATTGCTTGTTTTTGTCAGTTTTGTCAAAGATCAGATGGTTGTAGATGTGTGGCATTATTTCTGAGGCCTTTGTACTGTTCCACTGGTCTATCTGTTATGGTACCAGTACCGTGCTGTTTTGTTACTATAGTCTTGTATAGTTTGAAGTTAGGTAGCATGATGCCTCCAGCTTTGTTCTTTTTGCTTAGGATTGTCTTAGCTTTACGGGCTCTTTTTTGGTTCCATATGAAATTTAAAGTCATTTTTTTCTAATTCTGTGAAGAAAGTCATTGGTAGCTTGACGGGGATAGCACTGAATCTATAAATTACTTTGGACAGTATGGCCATTTTCATGATATTGATTCTTCCTATCCATAAACACGGAATGTTTTTCCATTTGTTCATGTCCTCTCTTATTTCCTTGAGCAGTGGTTTATAGCTCTCCTTGAACAGGTTCTACACATCACTTGTAAGTTGTATTCCTAGGTATTTTATTCTAGTGTGTATTTTAATTCTATATTCTAAATCCCACAGCATATTACTATTGCTTACAATTAACATTCAACTAAGTTTACCCACACTTTATTCTTTCCACTGTTCCTCATTCCTCTTACAATCTCTGTATTCCCTTCTGTAATCATTCTCCTCTGCTTATGGAACTCCCTTTACTGTAAGGCTGCTGATGATTAACCCCCTGTTTTTGTTCATCTGAAAATATCTTTAGTTCTTCATTTTTGAAGTATATTTTCTACTGGATATAGAAGGGTAGGGAGCTATAGCCCGTGGACTAACAGCCTGTTTCTATAAGTAAGGTTTTATTGGAACACAGCCATGCCCATTCGCATAGGATTATTTATGACTGCTTTCACGCAACAATGGCAGAATAGTTGTGACAGAGATCTTACATGGCTCAGGAGTCTAAGATATGTATTACCTGGCCCTTTAAAAAAGAGTCTGTCAACTCTTGGCATACAATTCTATGTTGGCATTTATTTTCTTTTCAGCACTAAAAATGTCATTCCATTGTTTTGGTTTCCATTGTTTATATTAAGAAGGTAGCTTTCAGTCTTGTCCTTACTTTTTTTTTTTTAAATAAGAAAATAATTTTTTAAACAGAGACAGGGTCTCACTATGTCACCCAGGCTGGTCTCAAACTCCTGGGCTCAAGCAATCATCCCACCTCAGCCTCCGAAAGTACTGGGATTACAGGTATGAGCCATCACGCCCAGCCTTGTTCTTGCTTGTGTAAAAATGTGTCTCACTCCACTGGTTGCTTTAAGATTTTTAAGTTAAGATTTTTAACTCTGTCTTTGGTTGTTAGCAAAAATGCTAAATCTACTTTTCTTTCCTTACCTTGTTTGGTGTTTGCTGCATTTCCTGAATCGGTGGCTTTAAGCATATTATCACTCTGTGAACATTCTAGGACATTATCTTATTGAGTATTGCTTCTGTTCCGCTCTTTTTTTCTCCTTTTGGAGATCTAATTACAGCTGTGTCCCACATCCTTCACATTCCTTTTGGTATGTGCAAAAGTGACTGTAGTTTTTGCCATTTTTGAATGCCAATGTTAAAATATTAGGTTGGTGCAAAAGTAATTGTGGTTTTTGCCATTAAAAAAAAAACTGGCAAAAACCGCAATTACTTTTGCAACAACCTAATATTTTTCATTCCTTTGTCTCTGTGCTTCTACACAGGTATTTTTCCCTAACATATCTTATTTATCTTAATTCTCTTTTCGCCTAAGGCTCTTAAAATCAGTCATTGTATTTCTAGTTTCCAGTGATTCTTTTTATACTAATTCTCTACTAAAATTATTGAACTTGTTATGTAAATTCTTAAAGATATTAATCATTTATTTTAAAGTCTATTTTGGATCATTCTAAAAACTGACTCCTGTGTGTGTGTGTGTGTGTGTGTGTGCGCGTGTGTGTTTGTGTCTGTCTGCTAATGGCCTTTTTTGGTCTGTTCCAAAATCCAACACGGAATTCCACAGTGCATTTACTATTTTTTTGATAGGTAGTCTCACTTTGTTACCCAGGCTGGAGTGCAGTGGTGCCACCTCAGCTCACTGCAGCCTCCACCTCCCGGATTCAAACTAGCGTCAAACTATTCTCCTGTCTTGGCCTCCTAATTAGCTGGGATTATAGGTAGCCACAACCACACCCGGCTAATTTTTGTATTTTTAATAGAGACAGGGTTTCACCATGTTGGCCAGGCTAGTCTCGAACTCCTGACCTCAGGTGATCCACCCATCTTGGCCTCCCAAAGTGCTGGGATTACAGGCATAAGCCACCACTCCAGGGCAGCGCATTTACTTTTAACATCTTCTTAGTCTCCTTGAGTCTGTTTTTTAAATAACTGAAATTTTAATTGAGATAACAGATTAACATGTAGTAAGAAGCAATACGGAGAGATTCCTTGTACACTTTGACCAGTTTCCCCAAATGGCAACGTTTTTAAAAACTACAGTATAGTATCAGAACCAGAATATTGACATTGATAAGTCAATCGCATTCAGGTTTCTACTGTTTTACTTGCACTCATTTGCGTGTGTGCCAGTGTATGTGTATGTGTGTGTCAAGTCTATACACTTCTGTTACCTGATAGATTCAGGGATCTACCTCCACAGTCCAGACACTGAACAGTTCCAACACTATGTAAGGATTCTTCATATCGCCCTTTTATAATCAGCATACCTTCTATCTCTATGCCCTGGCAACCCTTAACGTAGCATTTTATCATTATGCCCTTGTCTCTGGTTAATTATCTTTGCTCTGAAGTCTAATTTATCAAATATTAATACAGCCATTTCTGATTTTTTATTAAATCAATGTTTGCATGGTATAATTTTTCCATCCTTTTCTATTTACCTATGTTACTCAATTTGAAGTAACTTTCCTATAAGCAGTATATAGTTGGGTCACATTTCTTCATCCACTCTGTCAGTCTCTGTCTTTTGATTGGTATATTTAGTCCATTTACATTTAAGGTAATTATTAATACACTCAGGCGTAAGTTCTTATTCTTTGGTCTTCTCTTCTTGCCTTCCTATAAGTCACCTGAACACTTTTTAGAGTCCTACCTTAGGGTTTTCCACAGAAACAGAACAAACTGGATATATGAGGGAGGATTTATTAGGCAAATTGGCTCACACAATTACAGAGCTGAGAAGTCCCACGATACGCTGTTTGCAAGCTGGAGAGGCAGGGACAGTGCAAGACAAGTCCAAAGCCTGAGAACCAAGGGAGCTGGTGGTATAACTCACTCTGAGGCCAAAGGCCCAAGATCCTGGGAGACTGCTTGTGCTAGTCCTGAAGTCTGAGGGCCAGAGAGCCTAGAGTTCTGATGTCCAAGGAGAGGAGAAGACAGGTGTTCCAGCTCCAGAAGAGAAATGAGATTTGCCTTTTTGTTCTATCTACACCCTCAACCAATTGGATGGTGGCCACCCATAGTACGCAGGTGTAATCTTCTTTACTCAGTTCACTGATTCAGGTGCCAACCTCTTCTGGAAACATCCTCACAGACACACACAGAAAGAATACTTTACCAGCTACCTAAGTCCTCCTTAACCCAGTCAAGTTGATACCTAAAATTAACCATCATGGATTCCAGTTTGATTTGTTTATATTGTTTTTGAGTTGATCTTTTTGTATAGCTTGTGATTACTCCAATTATTTACAATATGAACATGTGACTTATAATAATCTGCTTATTAGTAACAACATTTTACCACTTTGAACGAAGTGTGGAAACCTCACTTCCATTTAAGTCCTTTATCTTGATTTAAAGGTCATCATCTTTAGTATCAGATGGTTTTATATGTTTTATTCTATCATCGAATAGGACTGATGAGACTTGGGAGGAAAGGGACAGTCTATTATTACGATTTTTTCTTTTTGAGACAGAGTTTCACTCGTTGCCCAGCTGGAGTGCAATGGTGCAATCTCGGCTCACTGCATTCCTCCTCCCAGCTTCAAGTGATTCTCCTGCCTCAGCCTCCCAAGTAGCTAGGATTACAGGTGTGTGCCACCACACCCAGCTAATTTTTTCTTTTTTTTGTATTTAGTAGAGATGAGGTTTCACCATGTTGGTAAGGGTGGTCTCAAACTCCTGACCTCAGGTGATCCACCTGCCTCAGCCCCACAAAGTGCTGGGATTACAGGTGTGAGCCACCACCCCCAGCCTGGGACAGTCTATTATTTTATGTATCCATATTTCTGTCTTTCCATTGTTCCCTCTTCCTTCCTAATGCTCCAAGATTCCTTCTACTATCATTTCCTTTCTACTTAAAGAACTTTCTTTAGCCAATTTTTAAGGGTTGTTCTGCTAGCAACAAATTCTTTAGGTATCCATTAGCTGAGAATGTTTCTATTTTCCTCTAGTTCCTGAGGCATAATTTTACCACATACAGAATTCACAACTGACAGTCCTTTTATTTCAGCACTTGAAAAATATCGTGTCACGTCCTTCTGTGTGTTTTCATGAGAGAAATCTACTGTCATTTGAACTGGTGTTCCCTATAGGTACTCAAAACATTTTAGATAGCCTCCATGTTTTCAGATGAGAAATCTACTGCCATTTGAATTGGTGTTCCCTATAGGTAACGCATCATTTCTCTCTGAGCGCTTTTAAGACTTTCTCTTTGCCTTTAGGTTTCAAGAGTCTAATTATAATGTATCTTGGTGTTTCACTGGGTTTAACCTACATGAAATTTGCATAGTTTCTAGGGTCCTTAGGTTTGTTTCTTTTGCCAAATGTGGTAAGATTTCCGCTATTATGTCTTTCAAACACTCTTTTAGTCTTACTCACTTTCCTTCCTCTGGTAATCCAATTACATGAATGTTAAATCTTTTGTTATTGACCTACAAGTGATTTTCTTTTCTTTTCTTTTCTTTTTTTTTTTTTCAGTTTGCTTTCTTCCTGTTAAGTGAATTCTACAGTTCCTTCCTCAAGTTTACTGATTCTGTCACTGCCACTCAAATGAGCATGTCCAGTAGGTGGGTTTTTTTTTCCTGTTGTTTTTCAGTCCTAAAATTTCCATTTTGGTGCTTTTTTTATTTCATTTATTTAGTTTCAATTAATTCTACATGGCTCTTTGCTGAGATTTTTATATTTTTTGTTTCAGGATAATTTTTAATTGATTTTGAAGCATTTTTATGATGGATGCTCTAAAATTCTTGTCAGAAAATTTCAACATCGATTTGTCTTACATTAGTGTCTGCTGATTGTCTTTTCTGATTCAAGTTGTGGTTTCCTTTGTTGATGGTATGACAAGTGATTATTATATCACGAACATTTTGCCTATTATGTTAGAAGTCTCTAATATAGGCTTCTATTATCTTTTAACAGGTAGCCACCCTGTTTAGTTATAGCACAAGTATCTTGGTCTACTTTTCTAGGCTATTATTCCAATGGCAGATTAATTTTCAGAGCCTTTGCAGTGTTATTTAGCCTGCTTTGTTTATCTAGTGCCATTGAGCTCCCACTGGTCCCTGCTGGCACTGCCTGAGAGGATAAAGAAGTTTCCCCAGGCCAGGCTGCCAGGTGTCTCTTAGTGAAAGAGGGTGTGGTAGTCCTAGGTTACTCCTAACTTCCCCAGTATTGCTGGAGTAAAAAAGACAAGCTTTGAACCCACAGAGACAAAGAGGTCTACTGTAATGGACCACTCTTCTCAGACCAGGCCATTTGTTGTGGCTGTGTCCTTTTTGCAGGTAGTACCCACCCTGGTGTCTCCAAGCTGAAAAGGAAAATCTCAAATCCACAGAGCAGAAGTCTTCCCAAACTGGACTGTTTGCTATAGCTGGGTCTCTCTTACCAGTTCTGCCAACCTGCCTCAGTGGAAAAGGGACATCTCAGGACAGGCAAGAAAGGAATGTGCTTCCTCTCACTACTTATGTACATGGGGATAGGGTTAGGATTAGGACTAGAGCTCCCAGTTGATCCCCTTTGCCAACGCTGTCAGGCTTGCCAGATGTTTTCAGGAGGGACTTCCAATTGATTAAGGAGAGGAATGAGCCTACCTACTTAGCCTGCATCCTGTTGCTAGGTCAGAAGGTCAGGAAACACCAAGTCTAGGTGGACTTGTAATGGATGGGAAGATGCAACATGCTGTATGACTATATTGTTCTTCCAATCCTGTGATCCCAAATCAGTTCACTTTCTTCTTATAAACTTCAAGAATTCTTCTTTGGGTGTCTTTTATGCCAATTCCAAGATTTAGAGTTGTACTTAGCAAGGAAGAGCAGGGGAAAAAATGTCTATATCATCTCATTTGTAATGGAAGCCTCCCTATGAGTCTGTTTCAATTATCTGTTTTCTCTCTTTTCAGTCAATTTTTAAATTTTCACATCTTATTTTTTATTGAATGTCAGACTAAGTTTTATAAATATGTAAATATTTATTACATATTATAATATAAAATATTATACATAGTAATTACAATACTAACTTAAGGCAATGCTTGATGCTGTCTTCCTCCACAGATTTACATTTGCTTCTAGCAAGCAATAAAGCTAGAAGCAGACTCTTTAATCCAATCAGGGATTGAGGTAATGTGAAAGCTGGGCTTCAGCTTTTGTAAGAGCTGATCTATTTTGAGTTCACCCTTAAGCACAGTGTGTAGCCCATCCTTCAGGTTCCCAACCAAAAGCCTGAGGTATTTTCCAGTGCCCCTTCTTTCTTTGCAGCCCCTGAAATCCAACTGTGTCCCCAGATGCTGCATAGCCACCAAAACTCTACTTAGAATGTCAGTCTCTCTGCCATCACTTTGTGCTCAATCTTTTAGCTGCATATCTCAAATAGACCAATCACCCAAAGGGAAAAGCTATGCCAAAAGTTGGCCCTCATCCCTGAGTTTACCTTCTCTCCAAAATTTTGGTCTCTCTAGTCCCTTCTTTGCCTTGCTCACTTTCCAAAGCCTTCAAGCAGATTTTTAAAACAATATTTCCCAGCTTCTCTAGCTGTTCTCCATTGGAGCACTGGCTTAGAAAAAGCTATTCTACCAATAATAGAAATGAAAATCTACCTAGTAACCTGTTTTGTGATACAAAAAGATGTTCTAGGATCATCTTACAGCATTCTTGACCCCAACATGAAAAAAGCCATTTTTCTAAGGTACCCTAAGTTCCTTGTAGTGGGAATTAGTATTTACAGAACAGAGTCTGGCCTAAGTGCTCAATGCTACCTAGGTTGGTTTCTGGGATTTTCTAGTACAGAAAACGAAAAAATACATTTTCAAAAAAGAAAAAATACCATGAGTTCAACTCAAATTTATGATCCCAAGATTCTCACTCAACAAATTCTCTGTTTCTACCTTCATATCTCTCTTTTCCACACAAAACCAGGGCCCCAATCCAATATAATATTCCACTTGTTTTACCTTACCACACACTTCCAGAACAATACCAATAATACCAGCTATACGATTACTAAAAACAGTTTACAATATCTTTACAGTTCTTTGTCCTTGAGGATATATCCCTCTAGAAATATATCATCAAACTACTATACTTCAAAGTTATCTGAAATACCATGTGCTTCAGCCTCAAACTTAATATACATTTAGGTTCACTTATTTCATTTTGCACTTGATTTGTAGACTGCCTTTTTCTCTCATTTTAATTTATTTTTATTTTATAATATGGTGAAGCACTGGCATGGTTCTAAATGTAATCCACAAAATAAAGTACATTCAGAAGTCTAGCCTCCCAACCCTGTTTCATCCACCCCCATTCCCTCTCTCTCCTTAATCATTTTTATTAGTTTTTGGTTTATCACTCCATTGGTGTGTTTATATATATGCACAACAATATATATTTATAGATTTATAGATCCCCTTTCTTTAAAAAATGATAGCATACAATACCATTGTTCTGCTACAATGGGTTTTTTTTTTTTTGCATTTAACAATATATTATCCCCCACAGCAGTATACACCTATTCCTCCTTCCCCTTTAAAGCTACATAGTACTCTGCTCTGTGAACATGTCATACTTTATTTAACCAGTCCTCTAATGATACAAGCCCAGACTAAACTGCTATTAAATTTTGTTTTATAACTTAAATTCACATGAAAATTCAAATGGTCTCACTGTGATGACCAAATCAACTAATGTGCTGGTATTCCAGCCTTTGCTGTTACAGCTTTAAACAAAAAGGTTAACTATATAAGCAAGACACAAAATAGGCTAACAAATCCCCTAACCAAACCCCTGATACAAGGTTCTCAGTTTAATATCCAAACACCCACAGAGCTTTAAAAAACCAGATGACATGGCCCTAACACAAACCCCTCTTGGGTGGAACCCAGCACTGCACTGATGTTTTTAAAAGCTCCACAAATGATTCTAATCCACCAAATCAAGAACAAACTTTCCATATATAATCTTGTAATTTCTAAGTGTTAAAGTAAGTGGCTTAAATTTTTGGCACCAATACTAAAAAGATTTCTGCATTCCAAAGTTTCATCTCTAATCAGAAAATTTTGATTTAATTTCTTAAATTCAAAAGAAATACAAAGAAAAAGATTCATCATGAATATTTACTCATACCAGTGATCTAAAATCTAAAACATTAAGCATTTCTCCTAATTATTAAAAATAATAATAAAGCTACAACCATTATAAATGATATAACATTGTAAGTGAATGCTCTATGTTTTAATACTTAGGACATTCTACTATACCCATCCACAATGATAATTCAAAGTAAAACTACCATATAATAATATGGCACCCTCATATTTTTAAATAATAATAAATCATCAACCTTGACTCAATAAAAGCAATGGACAAGTCCTTTGCTCAAATCCTGGGCTGTCCCTGGAATTGTCCAGGCTAGATCATGGTCTCCATGATACTCCTACAGGTAATCCCATCTGCATCCATGGCTTCCATCTACCACCTCTATGCTGCTAACTGCCCAAGCTGTATTTCCAGCTCAAGGCTAGACCCATGTTTCAGACTTATATTCCCTACATCAAAAATTTAAGTCATTAAATCTCCTTCTTTTATGTTTTCTTTAAACTCTATCATCTACCCTACCTTCCAAAAATTATTGACTCTTTCTCACCTTCACCTCCATTTATTTAGCCTATAAACCAATCTCATCTTTTTCCCTCTTCGATTCCCCTGCCTCCTCCTAGTCTACTGCATGAGTCTCTCTCTCTCTTTTTTTTTTTTTTTTTTCTTGAGATGGAGTCTTGCACTGTCACCAGGCTGGAGTGCTGTGGCGCAATCTTGGCTCACTGCAACCTCCAACTCCCTGGTTCAAGCAATTCTCCTGCCTCAGCCTCCCTAGTAGCTGGGATTACCGGCACACACCACCACACCCGGCTAATTTTTGTATTTTTAGTACAGACAGGGTTTCACCATGTTGGCCAGGATGGTCTCCATTTCCTGATCTCATGATCCACCCACCTCGACATCCCAAAGTGCTGAGATTATAGGCGTGAGCCACCACACCCGGCCTGCAATAGTCTCTTACTGTGGCTCAGCCCAGCTCCCCAGTCTGGACAGTTCTCTGCAGAGCCAACTGTCATCTTCTTTATAATGTTATAAAGGGCAATCTGATCATGTCAAAACCTGCCTGGAAATCTTTGCATGCCTTAGCACAACATGCAAGGTCTATGGCAATCCAACCCCAATTTACTCCTCCTGCTCCATCACTAGCTACTGCTCCCCAAACTGAGCAGACCACATTGTGGCAATATTGACTATGTAATTCTCCTTCAATTCACCTGCACTGTCTTCATGGCTTACCACAGCCTGACTGACTTCTCTGTCTAGAATAACTTCTTTTCTCCTAACCAACCTTTCGAATCTCAGTTCAAATGTCCCTTGGAGTTCTGGGAACCTGTGCCCCAAGTTTTCTGTGCTGAGCTGATTAATGCCTTCCAGTAAACTTATGTGGTTTGATTATTACTGTTATAGAGAATAACCTCTGCCCACTAGACTACCAAGATTTTCTCAAGAACATACCTCATTCACCTCTTATTCACCAGTGCCTAAAATACCACAGATAGTCATATAACACTTGTTGCCTAGTGAATAACAATACCAACTCTAACAAAGTTTTACAACAACAAAAATTTTCAAGCTCTTATTAAGAGCAGTTTACTATAAAGAAAGTCCAGAACGAACTCTCATGAATATCCATGATAGTATGGGAAGGAAAGCGTTTCAGAAGCTAGAGAACTGTAGGTGGACCTTTTCTTTCAAACACATCTGAACACTGATTCTACTCTATCCCCTCAGATGAATACATACCATGTGGATGCCTAGTTTGGTTCAAGAACAAAGAAAATCCAATGGTTTACAGTAGCCATATAAAGGTTGTTTATGTTTCTCTAAATGGAAATAAAAACTCAGGCTGGCCAGACTGGCTCATGCCTGTAATCCCAGCACTTTGGGAGGCTGAGCTGGGAAGATCGCTTGAGGCCAGGAGTTTGAGACCAGCTGGGCAACACAGTGAGAACCTATCTCTACAAAAAAATTAAAATAGGTCGGGCACAGTGACTCACACCTGTAATCCCAACATTCTGGGAGGTTGTGGCAGATGAGTCACTTGAGCCTAGTAGTTCAAGACTAGCCTAGGCAACATCATGAGACCCCATCTCTAAAAAAAAAAAAAAAAAAAAAAGCTATCCAGGTGTGGTGGCACATACCTGCAGTCCTAGCTACTCAGGAGGCTGAGGTGGAAGGATCACCTGAGTCCAGAAGTCAAGGCTGCAGTGAGCTATGATCATGCCACTGCATTCCAGCCTGGTTCCAGAGTGAGGCTTTGTCTCTAAAAAAAATTTTTTGTAATTATAACACACAGACGCACACACACACACCCCCCTAAAGATGTATATGTATTATTATATATTATATATATATTCAATCATATATATTATATATATTATATTCAATTATATATTATATTAAAATGTATATGTTGGCTGGGCGCGGTGGCTCACGCCTGTAATCCCAGCACTTTGGGAGGCCGAGGCAGGCGGATCACGAGGTCAAGAGATCGAGACCATCCTGGCCAACATGGTGAAACCCCGTCTCTACTAAAAATACAAAAAATAGCTGGGCATGGTGGCACGTGCCTGTGGTCCCAGCTACTCGGGAGGCTGAAGTGGAAGAATCACTTGAACCCAGGAGGCAGAGGTTGTAGTGAGCCAAAATTGCGCCACTGCACTCCAGCCTGGCGACACAAGACTCCATCTCAAAAAAAAAAAGTATATGTTTTATTTATACACATATCTACATGTGTATATATTATATATTACTAAATAAAATTTAATACATAATTATAATTATATATTTTAAATTATATTATGTACAATAAATTATACATCATATGTTAATATATGTTAATATATTAATTATATTTATAATATAATTATATATTTTTGATATTATGAGATAAAATTAATATATACATATGTAGGTATGTATACTTTTTAAAACATATATTATATTTTTATTATTTTATTATTTATAATATACTTTTTATATAATACATAAAATACATAAAATTTAAGTCATTAAATCATATATAATATATATTTCCTTTAACCAGCAGCAAACAACTAATTATAAAATTTTTAAAGATACTATTTACAAAAGTATAAAAAACATCAAATACAGCTTACACCTGTAATCCCAGCACTTTGGGAGGCTGAGGCAAGCAGATCACTTGAGGTCAGGAGTTCGAGACCAACCTGGCCAACATGGTGAAATCTCATCTCTACTAAAAACACAAAAATTAGCCAGGCATGGTGGCACACACCTGTAATCTCAACTATGTGAGAGGGTGAGGAAGGAGAATTGCTTGAACCCAGGAGGCAGAGGTTGCAGTGAGCCAATATGATGCCATTGCACTCCAGCCTGGGCAACAGAGCAAGACTCCATCTCAAAAACAACAACAACAAAAAATATCTAATATCTTGGAAAGAGATATACAAGATCTCTGCATGAAAATTACAAAGCATTAAGACAAACTAGAGAAGATTTAAATAAATAAAGGTATACACCATGTTTGTGGTTTGGAAGACTCAACATTATAAAAGCTGTCAATTCACTTCACACTGAGTTATAGGTTCAGTACCACCTTAATCATATTCTCAAGATATTCTTATTGTCAAAAATGAACAAAATGATTCTAAAATCTACATGAAAATGCCATGGACCAAGAAAAGCCAAAACAAACTTGAAAAAGAACAAGAAGAATAAAGTGGGGAGACCTAACATAAATCTACACTAATTAAGATAGTGCAGTATTATTGGCATAAGGATAGACAAACAGACCAAAGGAATAGAACAGAAAGTCCAGAAACAGATCATATATACGTGAACACCTGACTGGTAACAAAGGCAACATCACAGAGCACTGGGAAAAGGAAGGTCTTCTCAAAAAAATGGGACTGGAAAGATGAATATGCATAAAGAAAATAAATGTGAACCTAACCTCACAACACACACACACACACACACACACACACACACACACACACACCCTACCCCTCTCTCTCTCTAGATGGATTATAGATTTAAGTGTGAAAGACAAAACAATGAAATGTCCAGAAGACAAAATAGAAGAGTATCTCCATGATCTTGGGGTAGGGAAAGATCTCAACAAGAGCCAAAAAGCATTCTCCAAAGGGAAAAAAATCAATACATTTCACTACATCAAGCAGTAAATGCAATCTGCAGTGTAACATCATTTTAACTGCCAGTGGAACATTAAAAAAAGTAAGAGAAATCACTAAAGGCCAAAAATAGAGACCTGAAAATCAGAGCAGGGAACATGTTAGCCAATTCCATACTGTCCTGTGAGAGGCTGTCATTCCCCATGATACAAGAGCATACCGTTTTCTATAAAAGAATCTGGATCTAAATGCTCAAAAAGAAGTCACTGAGGCCCAGGTCCATGTAAGGCAGGGAGTTGGAACTGAGATCCCTCAAGAAGGGTGGAACCCTTAAAGAGTTTTTAAAAACCTAGCTCTTAGGCACAGAAAAGAAACAAGAAAGCAATTTCAGCACGGGTCAAGATAGAGGAAAATCCCTCCCAATAACTTCATAGCCACGAGTTCACATCCATTTGAGTTCTAATATATACTACCCTCATTTGGGTTCTAGGTACCCATAAGAAAATAAAATTAACATAGAAAGTAGCCCGAGGTCAGAATACCCCCAAACTTTTCTAGTAGAAGTAATTACAAACTCTCTCTAGAGACATATGTCCATTGATTAAGTCTCACTGAAGAGAAACTCAAATTTTAGACATAATTGAAGCAATGAACCCTGAACAAAAGTCAGCAAACTAAAAAAAGGATTAGACTCTAAAAAGTTCAGTTACTAGAACAATCCAATAAAGAACATAAAGTAAATTTCAATTGCTTAAAGGCACAATAGGATCAAAAGTATCAAAAAATAACACTATGCAAATGAGCAGCCAGTTTTATTAACAAAAGACAAAACCTCTAGAAATTAAAAATATAATCAATGAAAATGAAAATTTAACAAGTTACACTGCAAATTAGATACAGTTAAAGTGAGAATTTGTGAACCAGAGAACAGATCTGAGGAAATTATCCTGAATGCAACAGAAGGAAATAGAGATAAAAATTATGAGAAGTAGAAAGTTAAGAGAATAAAAAGAATAGGCAACAGGTGTCTAAAAGTCATACTGAGAGAAAATAACGAATACAATGTAAAGGAAACTTTAAAAAGATATAACTGAGAATTTCCCAGAAATGATGACAGACTTGAATCCTCAGATAAAGAATGCACATACACTGAACAAAATAAATAAAAATAATCCACATTTGGGAACATCATAGTAATACTACATTAATACAATCAACCAATATAGAAAGGGAAAGCAAAAAATGACAGAGAGACTATGAGTAAAAGCAAGAATACTTAGAAGAAACCAGAATGGTTAGGTGCAATGGCGCATGCCTGTAATCCCAGCACTCTGGGAGGCTAAGGCAGGCAGATCACCTGAGACCAGGAGGTCAAGACCACCCTGGCCAACACAGTAAAATCCCGTATCTGCTAAAAATAATAATAATAATAATAATAATAATTTTAAAAAGTGGCTGATCATGGTGGCACACACCTGTAATCCCAGCTACTCAGGAAGCTGAGGGGCCAGAATCCCTTGAACCTGAGAAGCGGAGGTTGCAGTGACTGGGTGAAAGAGCAAGATTCTCCTTCCAAAAGAAAAAAAAAAGGAAAAAGAAAGGAAAGGAAAAGAAAACAAAAACAAAAACAACCAGAAGGAAACAAAATGGCATCTGAGATCTGCTTCAAAATAATTTATGTTAGCTGGTGGGAGTGGGGAGGGCATGGGAATGAGGCAGCAGTAAAAGTAAAGACGACTGGCTACGAGTTGCAAATGTTGAAGCTGGTGACAGACATATCAGACTTGTTACATTTTCCATTTTTGTTTATTTGAAATTTTCCAGAATAAGAAGCTAAAAAAGAGAGAAAGGGAAAAAAAATTACCTATGAATGAATGAGTTAGACTGACTTTGAAACATCAGTAATAAAAACTAGAAGACATTGAAAAAATATTCAAATTGCTCAAAGAAAACAATGCTCAATCTTAAATTCCAGCCCCAACTACATGAGCATTCAAGGGCGAAGACAAAATGAAACAACAGACAAAATCTGATATGCTTGCCAAAAGAAAAGCTCATGAGCATAGTTCAAAAATCCAAAATAAGGTATTAGCAGATCAAATCTAAAAATCTGTATTAAAAAACATATCATGGCCAAAATGGGTTCAACTCAGGAATACAAAGACGGCCTAACAATTAAAAAGTGTATCAGTGCAATTTACCACATTAACAGATGAAAGGACAAAAATCAATCTGATCACAGGCCGCCTACTATGTGCAGGGAACTATTCCATAAGATTCCTTTTAAAGTCAGGATCACAAAACTAAAAATAAATAAAGTCAGGATCAAGACTATTCAACAATGCCCTAGTCAACAATGATAATATTCAACATCAATTAGCTCAGTAATTAGACAAGAAAAAGAAAGAAGGTATATACTGATTAGAAATAAACTGTCACAACTTATTGGCAGCAGACTATCAACATGAGAAACAGGAGAATACAAACACAAGCTATCAGTACTATAAGAGCTTAGGAAGGATTCACAGATACAAATTCAAAATATAAGGAAATCAATTCTGCCTTTGCACTTCTGCCATCACCATGATGGTGAGGCTCCACCAGCCTCTGGTCCAAAGAGGATATAACAGCTGTGACACCCCCATCCCAACCAGCTGAGCCCAGTCAATCTCCTGCCTAGATCCAGACAGGTGAGTAAGTTTACTAGACCTCAGAGAGGTGCCCAGACAAATACAGATACTCATGAGCTAAATAGACTTAGTGCAATAATAATAATAATTTTAAAATCCATTCCTAGGTACTACAGTAATCAATGAGGTTCTAGTAATCATAAAATTCTCTATCTAGAAGTAAATCTAATAAAAGTATGTCAGATCATTTGAAAAAAGCTGTAAGAATTTACTGAAAGATATGGAAGAGATCTAAATAAATGGAAATATAAAGCATCTTTCCAGAAAGATGGGAAGGATGGAAAGACACTCTATTATACAGATGAGAGATTTCCCCAGGCTTATCTTAACAACAGGTGAAATTCCAAACAAAATGTCAACAAAGATTTTTGTTGAAATTAGAGGAGTCAAGAGATAAGAACAATCAAAACAAATCTTAAGTTTTAAATGCCTATAGTACAATTCAATTCAAATGGGGAGCAAGGACAAAACTGTTCTATAAATGGAACTGCAACAACTGCTTACCATATAAAGATAATCAAATTAGGTCAATATAACAAATCATTCACAGAAATAAGTTACAGGTATATAAAAGATCAGAATGAAATACAGCAAAATTTTTAAATTTTGAGGAAGTAAAATATAGAAGAGTATCTTCACAAGGTCAGTACAGGAAAGGAATTTCAAAATATAACACAAAAACGACAAGCCATAAAGGAAAAAGAATAATAATATTTACTACATATGGGTTTTGGTTTTTTGGGGGTTTTTTTTTTTTTAAGCGACAAGGTCTTTCTCTGTCATCCAGGCTAGAGTACAGTAGTGTGATCTCAGCTCACTGCAGCTCAAACTACTGGGCTCAAGTGATCCTCCCACCTCAGCTTCCCAAGTAGCTAAGACTACAGTTTATGTGTTATTATGCCCTGCTAATTTCTAAAATTTTTTATAGAGATGGGGTCTCACTATGTTGCCCAGACTGGTCTCAAACTCCTGGGCTCAAGCAATCCTCTCACTTCAGCCTCCCAAAGTGCTGGGATTACAATGTGAGTCATCATGCCGGGCCTCATTCTTTTTTTTTAATGAATAACAATGATTATTAAACTGCTATGGAATCTGGATTCTACTCAATATATATTTTTAAAGTAATATCGTATAATGGGGATTTTTTTCAGCAGCTCTATTTATGATATACCAGAAATCCTATCTCTGCAACTTTGTAAATTCCTTTTTTTTGAAAAATAATATCTGTCAACTGCATGTCAACCTAAAAGTAAACAAGGAAGTAAAAAGAATTTCAATTATTTTAGAGGTGCTTCAAAAGACTGAAGATCATTACCCTAGAGAAAAATCACACACATGCATAAAGACACAAGTAAAGAATGTTAATTAGGCAAGGCATGGTGGCTTACACCTATAATCTCACAACTTTGAGAGGCCCAGGCAGGCAAATTGCTTGAGGCCAGGAGTTAAAGACCAACCTGGGCAACAAGGTGAAGCCTGGCCTCTACTAAAAATACAAAAAATTAGCTGGGTGTGATGGTGCATGCCTGTAGTCTCAGATAGTCCAGAGGCTGAGGTGGGAGGATCACCTAAGCCCGAAGGTCAGGGCTGCAGTGAGCCGTGCTTCCACCACTGCACTCTAGCCTGGGCGAAAGAGTAAGACCCTGTCATTTAAAAAAAAAAAAAAGGGAAAAGAAAAACAAAAGAATGCTAATTGTAGCACTATTTGTAACAGCAAAAATTGGAAAATTCTAAACGTCCATCAGCAGGAAAATGGGAAAGTAAACTGGAATCTTTCTGTAATGAATATTAACTATGAATCCACTAGAACTACATTTATCAAAAGATAAATCTCCAGCATATCTCAAGATTTAAAAATGCTACATATTTTTGAAACAAGACATTGTTTGCAGAAATATCTCTCTCTACTCTCTCTCATATCTGTAATAAGAGTAGAAACATGCAAGAGAAATAATAAACATCAAGGTCACCATACTAGTTACCTCTGGGGAAAGGTTAAGGTGAACAGGATTAAGATGGGGTAACATGGGGGCCTTGGTCAGTATCTGCAACATTTTATTACTTAGAATAACATTAATATGAAGAAAATTCAGAAAAACCAGATTGCAGGTACAAAGATATTCCTTGCATCTCTTCCATTGGCTTGAAATATTTCATACTAATAGGAAGTTAAAGTTAGTTCAGAGACTGAACCAGCACTAAACATAAGATCACTTTAAAGCAATGAGTTATACATTTTGTCAGTCTTGGTCAGTGTTTCTCAAAGAGTTGTCCAAATACTGTTCCAATTAAAAGACAGTCATGGCAACCATTATAAGAGAAACATAAGACACAATGATATTTAAATAAGTTAGGAAAGGAATAAAATGAATCTAATTCTGCAGAGCTGTCTCCAGATCATCTTTGCCAAACCTTCTGATCAAAATCCTTATATTGATTGATAAGATATCTCCAGTACTTCAAAAACAGGGAAAATTAAGGGAAAATTAAGTGACATTTTATAGCCAGCTTAACCTTTTCATTCCATTTAGAGAAAAACTATCCAAACAAGAAATGTGCTATTTGTAGAGAAATGCTTACAAATAGCTGAAAATCGTTACCATTTTATCATTCAGAATCAAAACACACACACAAAAATTCCAAAAAATAATTTTGAAAGCACAAATTCATAAATATCAAACATTAGGAGAGGAAAACTGATTTTAATAGCACAAAACACAGTCAAATTCAATCTCTATTTTAATATACATTTTACCCCAAAATTTAATGTCTTTTTGTCTACAATTCATGCTTTTCCTTATATAATTAAAGTACATAAAACAATATGCACCACATTTTAAACAGAGTAAGGTCAAATTTTCCTTTTTATATTGTGAATATCATTATAAATTATATTTAAAATATACATTGTAATCTTTATTAACAAATTACTTTTACTTTATTTAAAATTATCAAAAACTGGATATACATTTTTTAAAAGATTATTACTTTTTAATTCCTAAGAGAGTCCACAAGATTATACATTTTTGTGAAAGGATCTGTGAATTAAAAAATTTAGAAAACACAGGTCAAGAGAGGTTACTTTTGTGACCCTTAACAGCAGCTAACAGAATTCTAGCCCCTAATGTTTATTGGCATATTAGTAAACAAATCAGAAAATTCTTAGAATACAGAAAGGACCAAGAGAAATTAATTGGAAAATTCATTCATTTGATAATTGTATACTTTTATTTTTATTTATTTTTTTGTATTTTTAGTAGAGACAGGGTTTCTCTATGTTGGTCAGGCTGGTCTCAAACTCCCGATCTGAGGTGATCCTACCACCTTGGCCTCCCAAAGTACTGGGATTACAAGCATGAGCCACCGCAATCAGTCAATAATTGTATACTTTTAATGTCAAATTCTTAAAAAAAAAAAAAAAGAAAGAAAATTCACCTATTACTAAAATTGACTTCTCTAAGTGAAAAATGGAAAATACCTAAATAGGTAAGCACGCAAATAAACAGCTAGAACTGAAGTCCACCCAAAATGTAAACTGAAAAAACAGAAAACTTAAGAATTAAAAATTTAAAGGTCCAAACATGGTGATTCTCATCTGTAATCCCAGCACTTTGGCAGACCAAGATGAGAGGACTGCTTGAGCCCAGGAGTTTGAGATCAGCCTGGACGACATAGTGAGACCTCATCTCTACAAAATTAAAAAAATTAGGCATGGTGACGCACACCTGTAATTCTAGCTACTCAGGAGGCTGAGGTGGGAAGATTGCTCGAGCCCAGAGGCTCAAGGTGGCTGAGGCTGCAGTGAGCAGTGATTGCACCACTGTACTTCAGCATGGGCGACAGGGTAAGACCCTGTCTCAAACACTAGAAGATCAATGCACTAGCAGAAAAAGAAAAAAAAAATTTAGTATTTTAATTGGAAGGATAATATCAAACCATGGTCTCAGTGATAAAAGAAAAGCAGTTAAAGAGATAGGACATAAGGAAAATGAAAAGTGGAAAAAAAGCAAGACAAATAAAAGAAAGCAGTCATAAGAAGGAAGTCACGTTAATAATAATGGACCAGTTTGAAAGTATAGAAAGAAAAGGGAAAATGGAAGGAACAAAGTTACAAAATGAAGGATGAGTATAGTATATAGCATATAGATGGAAGTCACTTGTCAAAATGCATTTGGGAATTCACAGAAAATAGTAAAGTATCATTTAAGTGGGAACCAAGTTTCATGATAGGTTAAGGCTGATAAATTTCCAGACACAAGTATTTCAAAAAGTACAACTACAGTTTCATTTCTGTTTTGGAAATATGATTGTGTTAAAAAGAAAAACTAACGTAAAATTTATGTTCAATCATAACAGTAGGTACTCACTTCTGTATTTCTTAAGATTAAAATATCCTACAAATACACTGAATCATTTAATCATATTTACATGATCAAAACTGTTTTGATTATAAACATAATCTCCTTTTTCTCCTATGTATACACCTGTCCTCTACACTGTGGTAAATAAAAAGCATCTGTCTATCTTGGGAACCTTCCATACAGGTAAAGTCTACAGTAATTTGTTACAGAAGCCCTAGCTGACTAACCCTTGTCAGCTGGCCCTACTCCCCTCCCTCTGTATGTTAGGAATTTTTCTACTGTAAGTGGCAGGAAATCCAACTCTAACTGGCTTAAGAAAAACATGTATTGCATTACTTCATGAACCAAAAATTACACCTTCAGGCGAATCTTGACCCAGAGATTCAGAAAGTTATCAAGTCTCCAGCTCCGTTTTTCTGCCATCCTCCATCTTCTGGGAGTTGCTCCGACCTAAGGTGAATTTCTCTTACAACAGCAATGCTAACTATAACAGTTCTAGGCCTTACGGCCTTGCCACGCGAAAAAGAAGGCAACATATGTCCTTCTACACGCCCACAGAAGAAAGGGATCTCCGACAAAAGTCCTGAGATTCACTCTGACTAAGTCCATTTAAATCACATGCCCATTTCAAAACAGTCGCACAACCACAAGCCGGAATGCCCTGAGGGCTTATCCTAAGTCAAGGAAGCACCCTGAAGCTGGAGTTTGTTGGGAAAGGAAGAAAAAAGGCCATTATAACTTTACAATCTCAGCCCGTTCCTTCCATTATACCCCTTCCAAGTTATGTTCCAACAACACGCATCTTACATTCAGTTCTCCAGGTGCTGTGGGTTGGGCTGTGTCCCCCAAAAAGATATGTGGAATTCATAACCCTGTGACCACAGGTCCCTGTCAATGTGAATGTGACGTTATTTGGTAACAGGGCCTTGGCAGATGCAATAGAGTTACGATGATGTCATACTCGTACATCCAATATGACTGGTATCCTTAAGGGAAAAGACAGAGACACACAGAGATGGAGAGTATCACGTGAGATTGAAGGGAGGAGGCAGAGACTAAAGTGATGCATCTACAAGCCAAAATGCCAAAGACTGCTGGCTACTCCAGAAGCAAAGCGAAAGACAAGGAACAGACTCTCTCTGAGAGTCTTCAGAGAGATCGTGGCCCTGCCAGTACCTTGATTTCAGGCTTCTAGCCTCCAGAACTATGAGAAAATAAATTTCTGTGGTTTTATGTCATGAGTTTGTGGTACGTCCCTGTAATAGACCTAGGAAATTAATACACTAAGTATGATAATCCATGATTGTTTGCCTTTGCACATCAACTCTTCATTCCTTCTGGAATGTCTTTCTCCCCCAGATTCTCTAATCACACTAAACCTCTCAGATCTGCCCAAATGTCCTTTCTTCCGTGATGTCTTCCACCAGAACCCCCAAAGAAATTAGTCTACCACATCTTAGTCCAGCACCACGTATTTCCTGAATTTTTGTTACGAAATTCTAATTGCTATGCACATAGCTGTCTTCCTTTCATAGTTGCAAGTTCTCTGATAGCTAAACCAAATAAAGAAGTACAAAGAAAAAGACTATTTTTTTTAATGAGGATAAGAAGGTTGGTGTTATACATGGCTCAATATGGAGTGACAATAAAACATCGCAGCAAAGATGCCCACCAGATAGCATAAGACAGAGAAGTTCAGGAGTAATACAAGGACAGATGACATACATGGCAGTCATGTGGGTAAAGATTTTTTTTTTTTTTGAGATGGGGTTTCATCATGTTGGCCAGGCTGATCTCGAACTCCTGACCTCAGGTGATCCGCCCACCACTTTGGCCTCCGAAAGTGCTGGGATTACAGGTGTGAGCCACCATTCCCAGCCGGTAAAGGTGACTTTTTAATAAGTCATAAGGAGTAAATTACAGAATTTCATTCCTTCATTCAACAGATACTTAGCTCACTATGCTCCAGACCCCTGTCATCAGGGAACTTATATTGTACTGGGGGAAACAGACAAGATTAAACTGGACTCGTGAACATAAATTTAGGGCTTGAGGTTAACATCACTTAGTAATTACTATAAGAAAAAAAAAATTTTTTTTTCTGAGACAGAGTCTCAGTCGGTTGCCAGGCCAGAGTGCAATTGCACAATCTTGGCTCACTGCACCCTTCATCTCCCGGAATCAAGCGATTCTCCTGCCACAGCCTCCTGAGTAGCTGGGATTACAGGTGCCCACCACCGCGCCCAGCTAATTTTTCTATTTTTAGTAGAGACGGGGTTTCACCATCTTGGCCAGGATGGTCTTGATCTCTTGACCTCGTGATCCACCCACCTCACCCTCTCAAAGTGCTGGGATTACAGGCATGAGCCACGGCGCCCAGCCAAGAAAAAAAAATCGGCCTTTTATTTCTTCACATTTTATTTTTGAGAACTTTCTTTCTTTTTTTTTTGAGACGGAGTTTCACTCTTGTTGCCCAGGCCAGAGTACAATGGCACGATCTTGGCTCACTGCAACCTCCGCCTTCTAGATTCCAGCCATTCTCCTGCCTCAGCCTCCTGAGTAGCTCGGATTACAGGTGCTCGCCACCACATCTGGCTAATTTTTTAAATTTTTAGTAGAGACAGGGTTTCACCATGCTTGCCAGGCTAGTCTCGAACTCCTGATCTCAGACAATCCACCTGCCTCAGCCTCCCAAAGTGCTGGGATACAGGCGTGAACTACCCTGCCCAGGCAAGAATTTTTATTTCACTAGCTAAAAAGGTATTTATGTCCTCAGATTGGCAGCCAGAGAGATTCAAGCAAATTTAAGGTTTTTTTAATGTTACCTTTCCTATTGTAAAAATCTATTTTCCTTCCTTTGTTTCTCAAAGTGTTTGTTGGAATTAGGTCAGTCCTTCCAAAGAATATCCATAAAGAGTGTCTGGACTCAGAAAAAATGAGAGGCCAAATGGTACAATAAAAAGAACACAAGTGGCCAGGCACGGTGGCTCACGCTTGCTATCCCAGCACTTTTGGAGGCCAAGGTGGGCGGATCACAAGGTCAAGAGATCAAGACCATCCTGGCTAACATGGTGAAACCCCATCTCTACTAAAAACACAAATATTAGCTGGGCGTGGTGGCGTGCACCTGTAGTACCAGCTACTCGGGAGGCTGAGGCAGGAGAATTACTTGAACCCGGGAAGCAGAGGTTGCCGTGAGCCGAGATCCTGCCACGGCACTCCAGCCTGGCACGTGGCGACAAAGCAAGACTCTGTATCAAAAAAAAAAAAAAAAAAAAACACAGGTTTGGGCATTAGACAAGCATGAGTTCAGATCCCAATTTTGCACGGCTTCTGTGACCTTGGACAAATTATTCAGTACCTCCAAGTTTACTCATATGTGAAATGGTAATAATTTCACTCTAAGAAGTCATTTCCTTTTTTTTTTTTTTTTTTTTTTTTTTAGAGATGGGGTTTCACCATGTTGGCCAGGCTGGTCTCAAACTCCTGATCCTCCCACCTCAGCCTCCCAAAGTGCCAGGATTACAGGTGTGAGCCACTGCACCCAGCAGGAAGTTATTTCTAATAGGCGGTTGGCACAATGCTTGGGGGAAAAAAATGGAGAAATGGTGGATAGTGGTGGATGCTGCTGTGACCACTACTATAAACACACACACACACACACACACACACACACACACACACACTTTTTTTGGGGGGAGACTTGGTCTTGCTCAGTTGCTCAGGCTGGAATGCAGTGGCATGATTATGGCTCACTGCAGCCTCAACCTCCTGGGCTCAAGCAATCCTCCCGCCTCAGCCTTCCATGTAGTAACTGGGACCATAGGCACATGCCAGTACACCCAGCTAAGTTTTTCTTCTTTCTTTTTTTTTTTTTTCTTTTTTTTTTTTTTAGACAGAGTTTCTCTCTTGTCACCCAAGCTGGAGTGCAATGGCGCAATCTTGGCTCACTGCAGCCTCTGCCTCCCAGGTTCAAGTAATTCTCCTGCCTCAGCCTCCCAAAGTAGCTTGGATTACAGGTACCCTCCACCATGCTCGGCTAATTTTTTTGTATTTTTAGTAGAGACAAGGTTTCACCATGTTGGCCAGGCTGGTTTCAAACTCCTGACCTCAGGTGATCTACCCACCTCCGCCTCCCAAAGTGCTGGGATTATAGGCATGAGCCACCACACTCAGCCACTATTATTATTACTGTATGTGCTAGGCACAAAATAGACGTTCAATAAATGCTTATTCCTTTCTTTTTTTTACTATAGACAGTACATCTTAACATTATTGGGCTCCATCCAATTCACCAGATTATTCTATTCAATTCTCCCAAACATTTTCTGTAGCAGGAACTTAAAAGAGTTGAATGCATTAATTTCAAAACTAAGCTTAACTTATCCTATGGGCATATTTATCCTTCAAAGAAAAATTAAGAGTGGTGACATCATAAGTAGAAAAAAAAAGATCACTGAGCCAGGCGCAGTGGCTCACTCCTGTAATCCAGCACTTTGGGAGGCTGAAGTGGGTGAATCGCGAGGTCAGGAGCTCAAGACCAGCCTGGCCAACATGGTGAAACACCGTCTCCACACAAACACACACAAAAATTAGCTGGGCTTAGTGGTGGGCGCCTGTAATCCCAGCTACTCGGGAGGCTGAGGCAGGAGAATCACTTGAACCCAGGAGGTGGAAGTTGCAGTGAGCCAAGACTGCACCACTGCACTCTAGCCCACACAGCAGAGTGAGACTTTGTCTCAAAAAAATAAAGAAAAAAAGATCACTGAATTATAAAGAGTCACATAAAAATGAATGAAAGTGGTACTGCCTAACCACACACCAAAGATTCTATAGGTATTTTTATTAAACTGACATCCTTTAACTTATCCTTTATAATTAATCATTTCTATGGCATCTTTTATTTAGAAAAAAATGTTACTAACTACAATAATACAATAATGTAAATTTTATATAACACCCTCAGAGTTGTCTTGAAGATTAAATAGTACGATGTACCTGAAAATGCTCTGCGGGACACAGTATGCACTCAGTGATAACCTTAGGGAAATTCAATCCTCGTTAGCCTATGTTCCCTTCAATTAATGAAAAAACCCTATAATGGCAATTATAACACAGGATTTACAGGACTAAAAAGCTTAAAAAGCGCTCCAACTTGATGCCATTCTAAATCAGAGAGGTATTCATTTAATGTCATTTAATAACAAAGAGGTTTGTAAGTTAAATCAAGAAACAAATCACCACAATTAAAACCAACATTTCACTCTTCTCCCCAAAAGAATCCTTTAACTAAAAAAAAAAAAAAGTTTTTTTTGAGACTTAGTCTTGCACTGTCTCCAAGAAGTGCAACAGCACAATCTTGGCTCACTACAACCTCCACCTCCCGGGTTCAAGCGATTCTCCTGACTCAGCCTCCCAAGTAGCTGGGATTACAGGTATCCACCACCATGCCTGCCTAATTTCTTGTATTTTTAGGAGAGACGGGGTTTCACTATGTTGGCCAGGCTGGTCTTGAACTGCTGACCTCCTGATCTGCCCACCTCGCCCTCCCAAAGTGCTGGGATTATAGGCATAAGCCACCACGCCCAGGTTCAACTAAAATTTTATTGAGTTTTTTTAAAGACCAGAGTCATAAGTTCCTCCCAAAGCCCACAAAATACAATGCTATCATCAGGACCAAAGTCATAATTGTCTACCCAGGAAACAGCACTGACATCACCTAGAATCAGCTCAAAGGGAATGTCCACAATAAGCAGGGGAGTTCCTTCACTTACCCGTGACACTGTTTTAGACAACCAGTGTCAGGACTGCCTGTTCCTGCAGCAAGTAGCTCCTCTCCAATTCTCTGGGCTTTCCATGTGGAGTTTAAGAGAGAGCTCCCTGGCAATCTCCCTCATACGTAGATAACTCCAAACTTACATCTTCCAGGTGTGTACTCAGAGCACCCCAAGCTCAGCATGTGTGCAATTAAATGTCTAACACCTGCTCCTGTGTCCCTGTATCTGTTTATTGTATCACTGTCCTCTCGGTCACCCAAGATATGATCTTGTTTTCTTTCCCTCACCATCCCCCACTTTCCAAGAGCAAACCAGTTTACACGAAAGACTTGTTCATTTCACCTCTAAAACACCACAGGCTCTCATTACCACTGGCCTGACCCATGCCAACAGATCCCATCCAGCTGCCCACTATCTCTCATGCCCAAAGTGAGTCTACCTACTCTGAACATTACAGATTGATCTTGCTATGAAGTCCCCTTCCCATACTATAGGTCCCCACTGCCTACCACAGTGTACCAGATTTTCAGAACCTGAAGGATCCTCATCTGACCCAACCATCTAGTCACCTGATCTTGGAAGCTTCTCAAATTCAAAATGCCCTGGCCTCACCTTCAAGGCCATTTGTATTCTGGCTCCAATCTAAAAGCCTATCATGTCACGAAAACAAGAGTGAACTACGCCATTTCACTGTTCTTGGGCTAAAGGTCAAAATTCTCAATCCAACCCACAGATCTCCACTTGGCCTGGCTTCTGCCTTTCTCTCCAGTCTTGCCAAGCTCCCCTTTGCTCTCTCTGCTCCTGTCACCTGGCCTTCCATCCAGCCTGCCATCATCCCCTTCATGCCCAAGCCTCTATACCTGCTGGCCCCTCAGCACCTCACCCCTCGTGTAGGTAGTATCATCTCACCCCTCAGACTTCACATCGCTTCCTCAGTGACTAACCTTACCCCAAACCAAGTCAAGTCCTCTGTCTCCTGTTTGTTACCTCCACAGCCTTAAACAAAATTACAATAAAATTTTAATTGGATTTTTTGACTCCCAAGGTAGAATGTGAGCACCATAAGAATAGAACTGTACCTGTCTTGTATACCACTGTATCTCATAACCTAAAACAGATCAGCCCCCAAATACATGTAGATTTCATAAATCAGAATGGAATTCATAAATCAGAACACCCTAAGTAAGTTACAAAAGCAGGTTCACTGCATAGTGGTCCTGAAGTCACTTGGTTTCTCCATCCATAAAACTAAAGAGCTCATCCGCTCAATGTTCTCTGAGCTCTTTAGGAGACCTAGTCTACAATTTTGCTACTCCAAACTCCTCTCTCACAACTCTCTTCCACATAGACATCAACAAAACTTTACTTTCCAGCCTCCACAACTTTGTTTGCACCCTTCTTTCCAACTGTATTTTTCCCAGCTCCACATTTCCAAATCCTACTTAACCTTAAACGCGTAAATCCAATGTTACCGCCTCCTCAAAGTCCTCCTTGTGGAGAGGTAGCCACAACCTCTCCACCCCTGAATCCCCACAGGTTCCCCATTATCTCTTTCAGGTCTCAGATCAAATGTCATTTCAAATGAGAACCTTCTCCAAAAGTCACCACTGGTTACAATTCTCTATCAGACCACCCTGTTTTTATTTTCTTGATAGCATTTACCATTACCTGCAATTACCATGTTCATTTCTCTCATTTATTTACTTGTTAAGTGCCTGTTGCTCCCACTAGAATGTTAAGACCGATGAGAGCAGGGACCCTGCCTGTCTTGTTCACATTTCCCTACTCCCCCACAACAGACATGCGTTCAGTAAACTAAACACCTGCCAAAGGCATGAATGACTCTGTAACCCTTATGTCTAGGGTTATGTGCGCACATTATCTGTCTCTTGCTATATTCCAAACTCCTTGTGGACCAGGCCAAAGTCTGGCTAATCTATTCGTTTGTATTACCTGGCAAATCCTTGCACAACTGAAGCAAATAACAGATAACTACTAATTAATTTATTAATGATTTCTCCAAGAGGAACTGCCCCAAACCAGGCCAATTCAGAACTTCATGTTGTCCAGAAACCAAGGCAAACAGGAATCTCCTTCCATCCCCTCTTCACCACAGACCCTGTTCCAATCTGCCACCTCCAGTAAGCTTTTGTCAAAAAATCAGTTTTCTCACTTTCCTTTAGAAGGACCACTGGTCCTTCTATCCCTGATATCTTACAATGCTACCCTTTCCCTTCTATCTCCAGCGAACAAATCATTTCCAGGGCCCTGTTTCTTCAGAGCATCCCATATCTCCAGTCCATAAGGGAACTCGTCGGGCCCTAGGGCACACGTGGATGTTAAAAGGAAGTGTTTAAGCAAACCTGTCTAGCTCACCTTTCCGTGGATATCTCGTTTAGCTGAAACAGCCCGAGTTTTAGAGCGACTGGCTTTGATGCTCTTTGGGTCCCTTAGCATTCTTCCAATCTAACCCAAGCACCCAAATACCGTCGGAGTGCCCCCACCCTTGCCCCACACCTTTTACCATCCAACAGTGGAAGACACCAGGCCAGAGACGATGATCTCCCCGGAACCAAACGGCCCTCAAACACCATGGGGCGGCCCTACCCTCTCCACTTTCTGTCCAGCATCTGCCTCTGGGCCTGGAGCCGTCTCGAACGCCCCTCAGCCCCAGCCTCTGGCTGGGCCCGACCCTCCGACACCACCCCCGACTCACCTGAAGCGTCCCCCGCAGTGCTGGCATTGCTCGCCCACCCAGCCGGCGGGGCAGACGCACTGGCCGGTGCCAGGGTTGCAGCGGCCGCCGTTGACACAGGGCCGGTCACATTCCTTGCCCTCGGCTGCGGCTGAGCCCGACACTGCTGCCGCCGCCGCCGCGGCCTCTGCCTCGCAGGGCAGCAGCAGCAGCAGAGGCGGCGGGAGCAACAACAGCAGCAGCAGCAGCCGCGGCCGCAGCGGCGGCGACAGCAGTCGCGGGAGGCGCAGCCCGGCCCCCAGCCCCGGCCTCCCAGCCCTGGTCACGTCCCAGTCCCGGTGCGGCCCGCCGCTCCTGCCCGCGAGGGCTGCCGTCGCCGCCGTCCTCCTCCTCAGCCTTGCCTCAGTCGCCGCCGCTGCAGCCACCATCTTCCCGGGGCTGAGACGGCGCCCCGCGAACACATACACACACACCGCACGGCCGGCTCCGCTTCGCCTGGCCGTGCGGGGCGGGGCTGTGCGGACGGTGGCTCGTGCGGTCAATCCTGAGGGCGGGACCACAGCGGGGCGGTGGGCGGGGTTGGCGCGCGCGCGTGCGTGAGCGCGTGCGTGCGGGGGCGCAGACTGTGGTCCCCGGCGCGCGCGCGCGGCCCCAGGGGCGGTCTTCTGCCGTGGACCCTAGAAGGAGCTGGACACTGGCTTCGCCGTCAAAGCTCTAATTTTCCCCCTTCGCCTTTCGCCCCCGGCGGCGGGGTTGCAGCCCCACTAGATGCCCAGGAGCCGACCGCGTTGAGTATTGCCCTCCTAGAGACCCCGCGCTCTGCCCTAACTCCAGCTGCGGAGCGGAAAGGGCGCAGGAGGCTGCGTCGCGGCGTGGTACTGGGTGCGGTACTGTAGAAGCAAGGCCTCATTCGAGCCTCTGTAACACAGGAGTAAAGAAGGAACACATGTAGAACCTGGCATATATCGGGCACCAAGGCTCTCGGTTGTAATCCCAACACTTTAGGAGACCGAGGCAGCCAGATCACTTGAGCTCTGGAATCCGAGACCAGCCTGGCCAACAGGGTGAGACCTTGTCCCTACTAATACAAAAATTAGCGGAGCATGGTGGTGCGCGCCTATAGCCCCAGCTACTCCAGAAGCTGAGGCAGGAGGATCCCTTGAGCCTGGGGAGGTCAAGGCTGCAGTGAGCCGCGATCGCAGCACTGCACTCCAGCCTGGGCAACGGAGCAAGATCCTGTGTCAAAGAATGAAGAAACTGGCATGTAGGCTGTGCTCAATAAATGCCTGATAGACTGAATAAAGACCCACACAGCTAGGCCTCTAGATAACAGACTGGCTAACCAGACCCCCTACCGTTAATTCTGTAAAAGTTTGAAGTTACCTTGCTCCCCACAATTTGCCCTCCAACCATCTTCTCTGAAGAGAGGGCTACATAGAATTAGGAACTGGCGCTCACACAGGCCTGCCCCTTCTTGTCTGGTAATTGTTACTCTGGTGTCCCCCAATGAGACATGTCTTCCATCAGTGTAGCCTTTTATGGTCATTGATCCTGGAATCTGGACAGGGCCGTGACTGAATTTCACCAGTGGAAGAAGGTGGTAGGAGTGGCAATGTCTCCATTCCAGCTCTGAGCTTGCAAAAGACCTGGCAGCCTTGATTTTGAGCTGTCAGGGGTCATGAGCTGTTCCCCTTTAGCCACCCTGATGGAGAGAAACCACGTGCAGAGACCTCTTGGAGAGGGAGAGCAGGGCCACTGGGCTGGTAGAGCTGTCCTAGCTAAGGGATCAGTCATTGAGTGAAGAAGCTACCTAGGTTGGATCGTTGCAACCATCTGGGCTGTTCCAGGTTACCCACAACAGTAACAGGTCTTTCTTAACTGTGACTTATCCAAAGTCCTCAGAAATAATCAACTCATTTATCATTTAAGCCTTAAATGAATTATTTATGATTTTTCATAAATTATGATTTATGTTATTTTAAGCCTCTAAGTTTTAAAGAGGTTTATTACTCAGTCATAGATAAGCAGAACATTGTCCGACATAACAGTTGTGCTATGAGGAATATTCCTATGGCACCCACCTCAGAATTTGGGCACCTTACAGTCCCTGGGAAACAAAGAAAAACCCTCATACACCTGTGGAGCCTCTCAGCTTTACCTCGGAGCACAGAATTCTAAGATTCTAAGATGGACTCGCACACTCACACTCATGTCTCACTCTCATACTCACACTCATGTCTCACTGTCATACTCAGGTCCTGACTGTCCTCACTGCGTCGTCTTCAAGCCTGGTGAAGCTGAATTGCACAAAAGCCTCACCCCCAGCTCAACATCCACACATCCTCCCCATTCCTACAGGAAAACTATTGTTTGGCCTAGGCCTAGCACTGACACTCTGGTTTGCAGATTATGTTTTTGCTGCGTAGGATGAGGCAGAGAAATTGAAGACATGGCCTTACCCTCTGGCAGGCCTCCATCATATGGGGGAAGCTGGCATAGGCCATGCGCTAGCTGTAGCAGACCTTGCTCCCCCTACTCTTCCAGGCCAGAAGTGAACCAGCCGTTTCCTTCCCTTCCCTCCCCACAGCAAGACTGAACCAGGCTGTGAAGTTTCACATGATTTTACCAACATTCAGGGATAACAGAAAAGGTGTGCATCTGAAGAACAGCAATCCCTGAACTAGACATTGCTACTCTCTGAAGCCTTAGAATCTTGCTGCAGCAAACATTCTTTCTTACTTCCTTGATCTACTCCCTTCTCTGGTTCTTTTTCCTTAGCTTTCAAACATGCTCAAATTATTTTCTTCTTAAAAAACAAACACACTAGGTGCAGTGGCTCATGCCTGTAATCCCAGTGCTTTGGAAGGCCAAGGTGGGAGGATCACCTGGCGCCAGGAGTTTAAGACCAGTTGGGCAACATAGTGAGATCTTATTTCTACAAAAACTTTTTTTAAAAATTAGCCAGGTATGGTGGTGTGCACATGTAGTACTAGCTACTTGGGAGGCTGAGACAGGAGGATAACTTGAGTCCTGAAGTTTGAGGCTTCAGTAAGCTATGTTTGGACCACTGCACTCCAGCCTGGGCAACAGAGCAAGACCCTGTCTCTAAATACAAAGAAACAAAACATTTTTGTTTGTTTGTTTGTTTGTTGAGACAGAGTTTCACCACATTGGTCAGGCTGGTCTCAAACTCCCAACCTCAGGTGATCTGCCCGCCTCGGCCTCCCAAAGTGCTGGGATTATAGGCATGAGCCACCACTCCCCACCATGAAACAAAATCTTAACTGGGAAGGGTAGTATTGCTATCTTCTTTTTCCTTTACTTCATTTATCAGAGTCCCCTACACATTCTACGTCTGTGTGATATATTAAAGATGGCTGCAAATTCTCTTACACTCCTTCCATGGAGAGATTAGGCCTAATCCTTGCCCTCCCTCACCCCCATCCCTACCCCACTCTTTGAATCTAGCCTGGCCTTGGTGATTTGCTTGACTGATACACTATGGTGGAAGTGATGTACTGGGATTTCTGAGGTCCCAGAAATGGGGCCTTATGCTAGGTCATAAGAAGTCTTGCAGCTTCCTCCTGAAGTGTCTTGGAACACTTGTTCTGGGAAAGCCAGCTGCCAGAAAAGATGTCCAGCTACTCTGAGACCACCATGCTGTGAGGAAGCCAGCCCCAGCCATTCAAGTCTTCCTGGTTGGGGCCCCGACAATCATGAAGCAGCAAGGGTGTTGTTCCTGCTGAACCCACCCCAAGCTGCAGACACATTAACAAAATAAATGGGTGTACTTGTTTAAGCCATGAGCCAACTGGGGACAGTTTGTTACATAACAATAAATTGCCATAATACTCTATAACCTGCTTCCTACAAGGACAAGAAAAAATCTGGTAATGTGGACTTGATTAAGAATTAAGAATGACAGTATAATTGTATATAAACATATAATCTACAACTATTCATCCATACGTAATACACTAATATCATTATGCAGTTGCTCCTCATGGAGGAGGTCACTGTAGTTAGTCACTGTAGCTCAAGAAGTGCCACTGTCAGACTCCACGTGCCTTGTCACCAAGATTCTGCGGCTGTTGTGCCTGAAATCCCTTTTTCTCCACTGGTGCCTATCACAGTGGTCATTTCCAGGTCCCAGAAACTTTAATGCCAGTGGCAAAGAATCCCCAGGCTTTGATACAAAGTGCTCTAAGTCCAGACTCTAAAATAACATGAGTTCTCACCGACTGCGTGACCGAAAGGGTTTGCATCAACTTGGTTAACGCAGATGGTTTGAAGGTGCCTATCCCTGTTCCTTTTCACTCAAGTAAAGCATCTTACCTTGGCCCTTTCTCTGATTTTGTGTCATCCCTTCCTATATCTTTGTTTGCATTGTCTCCAGGTCATCGACATAGATGGATTTTATTATTTTTGTCTTTACTCATGCAGTGTCTTAGGTGAGTTTCCCTAGAGGCAGAGCCCTGAAACAGGATCTGACTGCATAATTTATTAGAAGATTGCTCTCAGACGAAACACAGTGAAGGAAGCAAGGGGTTGAGAAAGGATGTGATCTGGTCTTATCTAGAGTTGAACTTCAACCTGATCCTATGGAGAGCCCTAGAGCATGAATTGTACCATAGAATTGATTCCACTTTGAGGTAAGGGAGCAGCATTTTGTACACACATCGCTTTCCGCAGACAACATTCACAGCAGTAAGAAGGATCCTATAGAGGAAATTTGGGAGGGGTATTAATAGATACAAATAGATAGCTGCATGTATGTGTAATACATATAACAAATATTTGTTTATTGAATACCTACTAGATAGCAAAGATTGAATACTGCTCTAATAATCTGATTGGCCATCTGACTTTTCCCCCAAACATTACCAGATCTCATTCTGCACTGTTTGAAACATCGATATCCTTTACTGTGCCAAAGTTCTCCTTATACTTTTAGTCAATGTGTGATCAAGCAATTCTCTAATTATAGATGTTAAAATCTCACCTAGAAGGTAAGGAAGGTACTATGTTGCCTGTGAAAGAGGTTGATCCTGAAGGTTTGGAACAAACACAAATGGGAGGGTTCTAGTTAGGAATAAAGTTCCATTGGAAGCTCCAATGGATATCCCACAGTCAACCAACAAGCATAAGATTCCAATTGTCCTTGGCAGACTCTAAGGGAAAGTGTTATAGAGTGCCTGATCTGGGAGTATAGAGCTATACCTCTGAGCTGTTGGCAGAGCTCTTGGTGGCCTCCTCAGACAAGTCTCACAAATACAGGAACTGACCTTTATATCAGCTCAAGGGACAAGACCCTGCATTTGGATAAGCGCATCCATTCAAAGGCAGAGGACTTGAAATTTATTTTATTTTTTTATTTTTATTAAAGATGGGGTTTCACCACAATGGCCAGGCTGGTCTTGAACTCCTGACCTCAGGTGATCCCCCCACCTCGGCTTCCCAAAGTGCTAGGATTACAGGCGTGAGCCACCACGCCCGGCCGAGGACTTAAAATTTCTATTGGATGAGCTAGATTCATGCCCTCTTCCCTGAATTGCTACAACACAGAACAAAAGTTCCTCCTATATACAGATAAGATACTATGAAAACAGTACTACTGTTAAAAGACAAATGACTTTGCTAAATAGGGCCATGAAAGACTTCAAATTAGAAGTTCCCAAACTGAAGCCATCCTTTTGGATTAAAATCCCTTTGAATTTCTCCTAATTACAGATAACGTATTGGTTTCCTGTGATTGCTGTAATAAATTTCCACAAACTTGGTGACATAAAACTACAGAAATTTAAGAGTTGACATGTGCAGAAGTCCTACTAGTCTGGTTCTTGTTCCCACTTGGGTACCAGCTTCCTTCAGCAGCATAGGCCAAGGTGCTGGAGGCCAACGAAAGGAGGAGTCACAGTGTGGGAGTTTTGCAAGCCTGTTGTTCTTAGCACAATCCACGGCTAGACAAGGAGGAGAAAGAAACTTACCTAATCAGTGCCAGAAGTTATTACACTCAAAGAAGAATACGCAGGAAAAAAGAAAGAAAGGAAAGAAGGAAGGGAAAAGAAAGAAAGGAGGAATGGAAGGAAGAAAGAGAAGTCCCACAGACACAAGATGAAACCCTGTCCAAAAATGGAAGGAAGGCCAGAAAATAGTGAACCAAATTTTGAGGAAAAGCCAGAGGAGGAGGGAAAAGCAGAAGGAACCTTTAGAGAAAGGCTGATTCCATCTCTCCAGATTATAAAGATATATACAAGAGGCATTCAAGCAATAAAGCCATGTTTAGAGACCTGGATGAAATAAACGAGATAAGAAGAGTAAGAAACAAACTTACAGGGATGTACTGGAAGGTTGATCAAAACCATCCTTGCCCCTATTTAGTGCACTTTACCTTTATTTTTATTTTATCTGATGCTAACAATGCCATATAACTTTCTTTTTGTTAGCATTTTTCTGATATACCTTGTCAATCTTTCTACTTTTAACTTGTTGCTGTTGGTTTTAGATGCATCACTTATCTACATCTCATTGTTTACCGAATTTGAACCAATCTTCCCATCTTTTTTTAATAGAAGAGCTTGGCCAGGCATGGTGGCTCAAGCCAGAAATCCCAACACTTTGGGACTCTGAGGCAGGCAGATCATCCGAGGTCAGGAATTCGAGACCAGCCTGGCTAACATGGTGAAACACCGTCTCTACTAAAAATGCAAAAATTAGCCGGGAGTAGTGGCGTGCACCTGTAATCCCAGCTACCCAGGAGGCTGAGGCAGGAGAATCACTGGAACCTGGGGAGCAGAGGCTGCAGTGAGCTGAGACTGCACCCCTGTACTCCAGCCTGGGCAACAGAGCAAGACTCTATTTCAAAAAAAAGAAAGAGTGATAGGATATAAAGTGAAAAAAGGGTTTCTAAGTAAAATGTGAATAACATTTAATTTTTTACTTTTTAGGGACAGGGTCTTGCTACATTGCCTGGGTTAGAGTGCAGTGTCTATTCACAGATGTGGTCATCATGCACTATAGCCTCAAACTCCTCGGCTAACGCAATCCTCCTGCCTCAGCCTTCCCAGTAGCTGGGATTACAGAAACATGCCACCACGCCCAGCTGTGAATAACATTTTTGAAAGGTAAGAGTACATTTGGATATTATATATATATGCACATAAAAACTTGTGAAGGATGATAATATATTTTTTAAAAAAACTTGTGAAGGATGAAAAACAAAAAATACCATCTCTCAGTAGAGGATTATAAAAGATTTTTTTCTCTGCTTACTTGTATATTCTATATTCCTAAAATGAACACACATGATTATTGCTAAAAACAATACAAGTTTTAAAACAACAACAAAAACAAACCTACAGAAATTTATTATCTCACAGTTCTGGAGACCAGAAGTCCAAACTCAGGGTATCAGCAAGCTACGCTTGTGGAGACTCCGGAGAAGAATCCTTCCCTGTCTGTCCCAGCTCCTGGTGGCTGTCTGCATTCCTTGGCTTCCTTGGCTTGTGGCCACAAATCCCATATCTGCCTCTACCTTCACGTCACCTTCTCCTCTATGTCTATCTTCCATGTGTGTCTCCTATAAGGACATTTATTGGATTTAGGGCCCACCTGGATGATCCAGGATGATCTCACCCCACAATCCTTAATTAATTACATTTAAAAAGACCCCCCTTTTTTTTTTTGAGATGAGGTCTCACTCTGTCACTCAGGCTGGAGTGCAGTGGTATGATCTTCGCTCACGACAACCTCCGCATCCCGAGTTCAAGCAATTCTCCTGATTCAGTTTCCCAATAACTGGGGATTATAGGTGCCCGCCACCATGCCCAGCTAATTTTCGTATTTTTTAGTAGAGAACAGGTTTCACCATGTTGGCCAGGCTGCCCTTGAACTCCTGACCTCAGGTGTTCCTCCTGCCTTGAACTCCAAAGTGCTGGGATCACAGGTGTGAGCCAACGTGCCCGGCAATATTTGCAAAGACATTTTTTCCAAATACGGTAACATCCTGAGGTTCCAGGGATTCGAACATGGAGAAATCTTTTGGGGGAGCCACCATTCAACCCACTTCACACACTACACAGGCAGTCAATTCATTTTATTCATTTAAGCAACTCATATTTTTTGAGTGGCTGCTATATATCAGACACTGATCTATGCTCTGGGAGGCAGAAATGAAAAAGGATATCAAAATACCTCTCTTTCCTCATGCCATTAGAATAGCTTGTTTTATTAAAACAACAACAACAAAAACAGACAATAGCTGGCATGGTGGTGTGTGCCTGTAGTCCCAGCTACTCGTGAGGTGGACATGGGAAGATTGCTTGAGCCTAGGAGTTTGAGGACAGCCTGGGCAACAACATAGCAAGACCCCACCTCTAAAAACAAAAAGGCCAGACAAACAGACAATAACAAGTGTTGGTGAGGATGTGGAGAAATTGGAACCCTTGTGCACTGTTAGTGGTAATATTAAATGGTGCAGCCACTGTGAGAAACAGTATGGTGGTTCCTCAAAAAGTTAAAAATAGAATTGCCATATGATCCAGCTGTACCCCTTCCTGGTGTATTTCTCAAATTATTGAAAACCAAATCTTGAAGAGATATTTGTATTTCTATGTTCATTGCAGCATTATTCACGAGAGCCAGGAGGTGGAAGCAACTCAGGTGTCTGTCAACGGATGTATGGGTAAACAAAATGTGGTATAAACATACAATGGGGCTGGGTGCACTGGCTCATGCCTATCATCCCAGCACTTTGGAAGGCTGAAGCAGGCAGATCACCTGAGGTCAGGAGTTCGAGACCAGCCTGGCCAACATGGCGAAACTCTGTCTCTACTAAAAATACAAAAATTAGCTGGGCATGGTGGTGGGCACCTATAATCCCAGCTACTCAGGAGGCTGAGGCAGGAGAATTGCTTGAACCCAGGAGGCAGAGGTTGCAGTGAGCCAAGATTACACCACTGCACTCCAGACTGGATGACAGAGCAGGATCCCGTCTCAAAAAAAAAAGTACTATGGGCCGAGCATGGTGATTTATAGCTGTAATCCTAATGCTTGATAGGCTAAGATGGGAGGATTGCTTGAGACCAACCTGGGCAACGATAGCAAGACTCCTGTCTTTACAAAAGACATTCTTTTTAAAATTAGCCAGGTGTGATGGTGCCTACCTGTAGTTCCAGCTACTTAGAAAGCTAAAGAAGAGGATTTCTGAAGCCCAGGAGATCGAGGCTACAGTGAGCCATGATCGCACCACTGCACTCTAGCCTGAGCAACAGAGCAAGAAGCTGTCTCAAAAATAAAAATAAAAAGTAGCAGAGCATGGTGGCATATACCTGTCGTCCAAGCTGTAAGGAGGCTGAGCCAGGAGGATCACTTGAGATCAGGAGTTTGAGGCTGAGCTCCGATCACACCACTGCAATCTAGCCTGAGCGACAGAGAGAAACCCTGTCTAAAAAATAAAAATAAAAACTTATATACACACATCATGACATGACAATTTATTGATTACTTCTACTGCTGATGGACATTTGGGCAGTTTCCAGTTTGAGACTACTATGAATCATGATTCTATGAATCATCTGGAAATCAAATACAGGTATTTTGGTGAGTGTATGTATACATTTCTATTGGGTAGATAACAGAGGTTTGCTGATAAATGTTTAGCAACCAGCTCACTGGAGAGAAAAAGCCTTCATGCATAGCATTAGTTGATTTCTATGGTGTAAATTCTCCCACCGTGACCTATTTTGAGCTCCCATCATGATGTCACTGAGTGCAGAATTGGAAAGAGAGACACGGGCTCAGCCCTCACAAGCCAGTGGGAACCAGCTCCAGCACCATGTAGGCCTGGGAGGTCTACTGAGAAACAGATGCCAAAACCAAATTAGACATACAAGGGATTTATTGGGGGAAACGTCTGTGAAGAATAAAGGGGAAGGAAACAGGAAATGGCAAGAGAAGATTCAGACAGGAATAAAAATCTGACAGCTGTGAAGGAAAGCGGGAAGGAAAGATTGATTAAGAAGAGTGTCAGATCTCACTGCAATTTCAATGAAGGCTCTCCCAGGCCAGTGGGGAGTCCTGGAGCCAGAGTTGTCTGTCAGAGCAGCAGCATCTTACAGGAATCAGCCTGCGCTAGCACAAATGCAGTGCGGGACCCGGATGGGGAGCAGCTGGGGCTGCCAGTCAACTCCGCTCCCCGCAGCAGGAGAGCTGAACAATGAATTTTCACGGGTTGCCACAACCGGCAACATTCCTTTACACCATCTCTGTGCAGATGTGGGGATGGCTCCTAGACAGTGTCCCCTCCAGGTGACCTGCTTTTCATAAGTTAATGCACAACCCTGGCTTGGCTGACTTATTTAGAGTCTGGGCTGACTGTTTTAGACTAAATAAGCCCCAGATTTCTTGGATTTATTCAGTGGAAAGATAAAAAATTTAGCCGGGCGTGGTGGTGTGCGGCTGTAATCCCAGCTCCTCAAGAGGCTGAGGCAAAAGAACTGCTTGAACCCAGGAGGTGGAGGGTGCAGTGAACTGAGATCATGCCACTCCACTCCAGTCTGGGTGACAGAGTTGAGACTTGGTCTCAAAAAAAAAAAAAAAAGAAAGAAAAGAAAAGGAACAGAAGCTGAAAAAGACCTCATAACCCCAGTTATCATTAGCTATTGAACTAAAAGCATTATGATGCTTTTTTTTTTAATGTTCACAAATTCTTTGACATTCCCTTTATTTTTATTCGGAGTCTCACTCTGTTGCCCAGGCTGGAGTGCAATGACACGATCTCGGCTCACTGCAACTTCTGCCTCCCAGGTTCAATAGATTCTCCTGCTCAGCCTCCCGAGTAGCTGGGACTCCATGCCCAGCAAATTTTTTGTATTTTAGTAGAGATGGGTTTTCATCATGTTGCTCAGACCGGTCTCAAGCTCCTGAGCTCAGGCAATTCACCCACCTCGGCCTCCCAAAGTGCTAAGATTATAGGTGTGAGCCATCACGGCCCCGACGTTCCCTTTAAAGTTAGAGTTTTATTCCCATCCCCTAGACTATGAGCCAAACTTACTGACTCACTTCGAAAAAATAGAATGTGGTAAAATTATGTTATATGACCTCTGAGGGAAGGTCACACAAGGGATAATGAGGATGACGTCTGCCTATTACTCTTTCTCCCTGTCACCCCATCACACCCCCAACATCACTATCTTTGGAGAAGGGAAGCCACCATGTCATGAGGACACTTAAGCATGCCGTGGAGAGGCTCAGGTAGGGAGAGACTGAGGCCTCCTTCCAAGAGCAGAAGCAACTTGCCATGTGTATGTGTGAATCAACTCGGAAGTGGATCCTCCAACCCCACTCAAGCTTTCAGATGACCGTAGCCCCCACAAACACCTTTTTTTTTTTTTAAGTATAGTCAAGGTCTCTCTATATTGCCCAGGATGGTCTCAACCTCCTGACCTCAAGGAATCCTCCTGCTTTGGCCTCCCAAAGTGCTGGGATTATAGGTGCAAGCCATGGTCCCTGGCTTTTGTAAACATCTGAACTGCAACCTCACAAGTGTCCCAGAGCCAGAACCACCCAACTAAACTCTTCCCAGATTCATGATCCACAGAAACTATAAGGCCAATAGATTATTGCCATTTTAAGCCACTAAATTTTGGGTGATTTGTCTTGTAGCAAAAGATAACTAATACAGAATTTGGAAGTCACTATACATGCACCCAACCCCATAGCAGCAGAGATGACCACTGAGACCATGTGGCAAATCCCTATTTCCTCATTTCCTGCTTTGGCTCACAAAGAAGCCATCTCCTCTCCAAGCTGACTCCCAACTAAACACATCGTCAGTCAGCCACAGTGGCTCACAGCTGTAATCCTACCACTTTGGCAGGCCCCAGGGTGGGAAGATTACTTGGGCCCAGGAGTTCAAGACCAGCCTGGGCAACATAGTGAGACTTGGTCTCTACAAAAATACAAAATAAAAAAATTAGCCAGGTGTGGTGGTGCACACTTGTAGTCCTAGCTACTAGAGAGGCTAAGGTGGGCAGATCAAATGAGCCCAGCAGGTTGAGGCTACAGTGAGCTGTGATTGCTGCTCCCGGCTAGGCAACAAAGTGATTACCTGTCTAAAGAAAAAAAAAGGGCCAGGAGCAGTGGCTCACACCTGTAATCCCAGCACTTTGGGAGGCCAAGGCAGGTGGACCACCTGAGATGAGGAGTTCAAGACCAGCCTGCCCAACATGGTGAAACCCTGTCTCTACTAAAAATACAAAAAATAAAAAATTAGCCAGGCATAGTGGCGGGCGCCTGTAATCCCAGCTACTGGGGAGGCTGAAGCAGGAGAATCGCTTGAACCCGGGAGGCGAAGGTTGCAGTGAGCCGATATCACACCACTGCACTCCAGCCTGGGTGAAAAGAGTGAAACTCCATCTCAAATAAAAAATAAAATAAAATAAATAAAAAAAAAAAGAACCAAGCACATTGTCCTGGCACCACCAGAAGCACCATCTCTGTTTCTTGTGCTTACCCAAGGCCCTGATACAGACCACTGCCAAAGTTATGATCAAGGCCTCTGATGCCTGCACAGAGGTCCCCATCTCATGTTGCTGCCAAAGCCACTGGCACCAACTCCCATTATCTGAGAAGCCACTGGCAGTGAGGCAGCCTTTTGTATGGTGAAGTGGTTCTTGCATTCACTTGTGCTGTGACTGTGGCAGGAGCCCCAAGATGGGGGAGGGGTGGCACATAACCCTGTGTGCAGAACCAGCGACCAAAAGCCTGTGACTAGAGATGTGGCCCAGATTACAGTGTTTACCAAGTTAAACAGGCTGCAGCCAGATCGGCATATCAAAAATGGCTCAGGGAACAGGGAGAGGTTAGCTATGAACCCAAGCAAGGCAGGGCCAAGGGCACTGATTGTGGACAAGGTTCAAAGGGGACAGAAAGAAAACAGGCCTGCAGGGTGTCCACGAGCTGGAGTCCCAGGCTTGAGGCAGCTTTGAAGTCTGTGGCTGTGGCCATAGTCTGGGCCTCCAGCCATCCGGCCCTGTCTCCCGTATGCATTTCAAGGGAGGCTGTCATTTTTTGCTTTTTGGCATTTTTTTTTTTCATGCAGAAAGTTCTCACAGAGCTGCCAGGGGCTGCCAGGGGCTCAGAATCTGTTTGATTCAGGCAAGGAAGCTTGAACAATTTTATGTTAGTTTAGGTTCCCCCAGAAGAAAGCTCTGAGGCAAGGATTCAAAGTTAATGTGGGACATCATCCGAGGAAGCAGGTAGGTATGGAAGGAAGTAAGGCAGGGAAGTGGGAAAGACGGTCAATACAGGGTGCAGTGTCAAGCTAGTTATTATCGTGAGCAATTAGAGCTCAATTTCAAGGAAAAACTCTGGAAAATGAGAGAGGCAAGGGAGCTGGCATATTTGGGGTTTTTATGCACCAACGCCAGTCAGCCATTGTTGAGGGCCGCTAGGGAGAGGATGTTAATTACTCTGCGGCCAACACAAAGATTCAGATCCTGGTTGATCAATCTGTTATTTGTTTATTGGCCATTTGAGTCTCTCTTCTGTGACTTATACATTCATAGTCTTTGCCCATTTCTCTATTGGGTTGTTTATCTTTTTCATATTGATTTATAAGAGTTACTTATATATCCAATATCCAGTTACTAATCTTTTCTTCATTATATGTGTGGCTATTTTTCCAGGTTGCGGTTCACCTTTTAACTTTCTCTGTGTTTGATTAATATTTCCTTGTTTTTGAGACAGAGTCTCACTCTGTCGCCCAGGCTGGAGTGCAATGTCATTGGCTCACTACCACCTTCCCCTTCCGGGTTCAAGTGATTCGTCTGCCTCAGCCTCCCCAGTAGCTGGGATTACAGCCACTCGCTACCACATCCAGCTAATTTTTGTATTTTTAGTAAAGACAGGGTTTCACTATGTTGGTCAGGCTGGTCTTGAACTCATGACCCCAAGTGATCTGCCCACCTCGGCCTCCCAAAGTGCTGGGATTACAGGCGTGAGCCACCAAACCCAGCCAGTATTTCCATTTTTAATATAGATGAATTTATCAATATATTCTTTATAGCCTCTGCTTTCTGTGTCTTATTTAAGAAATCCTTATCTTGTGCTAACAAAAATGATAACTTACTAGGCATTTTAAACTTTTACTTTTTATAGATAGTCTTTGGTCCACCTGAACGTTGTTATATAATGATGTAATATAGGAATCCAATATTTAAGTTTTAATCATAGAAAATGCCAAACATACACAAAAGTAGAGAGAATAGTACAATGAATGCAATACCTGGGTAACTTCAACAGTTAACTTATTTTATTAAATTAAAACAGGAATAAACAATTATTATCTTACACAGTTTCTGTGAGTCACAACTTCAGGAGTGGCTTAGCTGGTTGTTCTGGCCTGAGGCCTCTCAGTCAAATTGTCAGCCTGGGCTACAAAGGATCTGTTCCAAGGTGGCTCACACCTATGGCTCTTAAATTGTTGGCAGGAGGCACCAGTTTCTGGTGGTATGAACCTCTCCACAGAGCTGCTGAAATGTCCTTCTAGCACCAGTGATCTGAAACAGCAAGGTGAAAGTTGCAAAGCCTCTTATGACCTAGTCTTGGGACACATACAACATCACTTCCACCACACTGTATTCATTAAAAGTGAGTGATTAAGTCCTACCACATTCAAGAGGAGGGGAATTATGCTCCACATTTTTTTTTTTAGGACAGTTTTGCTCTTATTGCCCAGGCTGGAGTACAATGGCGCAATCTCGGCTCACTGCAAGGTCCACCTCCTGGGTTCAAGCGATCTTCCTACCTCAGCCTCCCAAGTAGCTGGGATTACAGGCATGCACCACCACACCTGGCCAATTTTGTATTTTTAGTAGAGACAGGGTTTCACCATGTTGGTCAAGCTGGTCTCAAACTCCTGACCTCAGGTGATCCAGCCAACTCCGACTTCCAAAGTGCTGGGATTACAGATGTGAGCCACCGCTCCCGGCCAGGCTCCACCTTTTAAAGAGAGGAATGTCAAAGAGATAGTGAACATTTTTAAACCATCACATAACATGGCCAATCATTCTTTATTTTGGGTCAGTTTGTATCAGTGTATAACTTCTGTGCATAACTCCAGACCCTCTTGAACTCACTTGCCTCTTAATTCAGCCACTGCCACCTCAATTCTGTACAGGCTCCCACCAGCTTCACACGTGTGTAGCCTCACACTTCCTCAGGGCTTGTCTTTAACACTGAGTGTGGGATACAGTGGAAATCGACTCAGTACCCAGGCACATCCAGGATCTTAGCACTCCTAGAGGCAAACTTTGACCAACAGGAACTAAGAACCCTCCTTAACTGCTTCCCCCTTTCCTTCCTAAATCAATAGTCCTAAAACACACTACGTGCAGCTTTTCAGAAGGTCCTTTGGGATTAAGGAATCACTCTTAGTGGTGGCCAACGTCATCATGCATCCTTGCATTGGCTTTCCTGCTGCCCTATTTAAATCACCATCCTTCTCTCCTGTTCCCTGAGAGCTCCTTCATAAAGTCTTAGCATATAGCCTTTGTGTCAAATTATGCTTTCTGGAGAACCCAAGTTAAGATACAGTTGGTTACAAACAAGATCCACATTTTAAATTTGATTCGGTCTGTCTTTTATTTTTATTTTCATTATATATATATATATATAGTGGCGCAATCTTGGCTCACTGCAACCTCTGCCTCTCAGGTACAAGTGATACTCCTGCCTCAGCCTCCAAAGTAGCTGGGATTACACACCCCTGCCACCATGCCCAGCTAATCTTTTTATTTTTATTTTTTGGTAGAGACAGGGATTCACCATGTTGACCGGGCTGGTCTTGAACTCTTGACCTCAAGTGTTCTGCCTGCCTCAGCCTCTCAAAGTGCTGGGATTATAGGCGTGAGCCACTTTGCCCAGCCCAGCCTATTAGAGCTCTCTGATTTATAGATTGTGAGGAAAAAGAAGGAAAAAGGTGCTTCCTTTGCATTTGAGCAATGCAAATACAGAGCATTTCCATCACTGTGACAGTTCTATTAGAGCTGGCTTAAAACAGTCATTTCATTTTAATTCTAGTATTGGTCATTTCTAGGATTTAATTCTAAATCTATCATCATTTGTACATTTATTAGCTGGAATTATTCCATAAAGAATGATATTCCTTCATCAACTATTTAGTTACTCTGAGATACAGTTCATACAGGAAAAGCATGATGCCACCTCCCTTCTTCCTCACAAGTATTTGATGAATAAACTTTATCATTTGTTTTGAGGAGTCTATCACATTCTCGATTTTGCTGATCTCTCTCTCCATGGTGTTGTTTATCATGTTCCTCTATTCCCTTTATTTCCTAAACTGGTAATTAGATCTAGAAGGCTGTCAGATTCAGGTTTCATTTTTTGGCAAGAATACTTCACAGGTGTATTATATGCGTCCTACTGTATCATATCAGGAGATACAATCCCTGTTTGTCTCTCTTACTGTGATTTTAAAATAGATCAGAAAATTCACGCTGGGTGCAGTGGCTCATGCCTGTAATCCCAGCACTTTGGGAGGCTGAGGTGGGCGGATCACAAGGTGAAGAGATCGAGACCATCCTGGCCAACATGGTGAAACCCGTCTCTACTAAAACTACAAAAATTAGTTGGGTGTGGTGGCGCTCCTGTAATCCCAGCTACTCGGGAGGCTGAGGCAGGAGAATCGCTTGAACCCAGGAGGCAGAGATTGCAGTGAGCCAAGATCACACCATTGCACTCCAGCCTGGCAGCAGAGTGAGAACCCATCTCAAAAAAAAAGAAAAGAAAAGAAAATTCAGGGATAGTTACTCTGATCCATTCATTAAAAATAAATGTTCCCTGCCAGGTGAGGTGGCTCACGCCTAAAATCCCAGCACTTTGGGAGGTCAAGGCAGGCGAATCACCAGAGGTCAGGAATCAAGATCAGCCTGGCTAACATGGTGAAACCCCATCTCTACTAAATATACAAAATTAGCTGGGCATGGTGGCAAGCGCCTCTAATCCAGCTACTCAAGAGGCTGAGGCAGGAGAATCGCTTGAACCCAGGAGGCAGAGGTTGCAGTGAGCCAGGATCATGCCACTGCACTCCAGTCTGGGTGACAGAGTGAGACTCAGTCTCCAAAATAAAATAAAATAAAATAAACGTTCCCTTCGCCAGGTATGGTGGCTCACGCCTCTAATCCCAGCACTTTGGGAGGCTGAGGTGGGCCAGTCACCTGAGGTCAGGAGTTTGAGACCAGTCTGACCAACATGGTGAAACCCCATCTCTGCTAAAAATACAAAAGTTAGCTGGTTGTGGTGGTGCATGCATGTAATCCTAGCTACTCAGGAGGATGCGGCAGGAGAATCACGTGAATCCAGGAGGTTGCAATGAGCCAAGATTGTGCCACTGTCCTCCAGCCTGGGTGACAAAGACAGACTTCGTCTCAAAAAATAAATAAAAATGAAAAATAAAAATAAATAAATAAACATTCCTATCAATCTTTCATCTAATGGTTTTAGCAGTCAAAGATAATTATGTCTTTACTTTGGGAGGCTGAGGCAGGCCGATCGCTTGAGGCCAGGAGTTCAAGACTAGCCTAGGCAACATGGCGAAACCCCATCTCTACCAAAAAAAAAAAAAAAGTTAGCCAGGCATGATGGGTCACGCCTGTAGTCCTAGCTACAGGGGAGGCTGAGGTGGGAGGATCACCTGAGCCCAGGAGGTCACAGCCTCAGTGAGCCGTGATCACACCACTGCATTCCAGCCTGGGCAGCAAGTGAGACCCTGTTTCAAAAAAACAAAAAACAAACAAAAAAGATAATCATGTCTTGGAACTGCATAGTCCAATACGATAGTAATTAGCTACATGTCCATATGTTATTTAAATTTAAATTAAGATTAAATAAAATTTAAAATTCAGTTATTGACTCACACTAGCCACATTTCAAGTGCTCAGTAGCTACAGTGGCGACTGCAGTGAGCAGTGCAAATACAGAGCCTTTCCATCACCACAGACTGGTCTATTAGAGCTGGCCTAAAACTACCATTTCATTTCAGTTCTAGTATTTGTAATTTCTAGTATTTATTTCTAAATGTGTCATCCTCTATACATTTATCAGCTGGAATTATTCTTTTTTTTTTGGAGGCGGAAGTTTCACTCTTGTTGCCCAGGCTGGAGTGAATGGCACGATCTCGGCTCACCGCAACCTCTGCCTCCTGGGTTCAAATGATTCTCCTGCCTCAGCCTCCTGAGTAGCTGGGCTAACAGGCATGCGCCACCAGGGGCACCTCATTTTTTTAATATTTTTAGTAGAGACGGGGGTTCTCCATGTTGGTCAGGCTGGTCTTGAACTCCCAACCTCAGGTGATCCGCCCACCTCGGCTTCCCAAAGTGCTGAGATTACAGGCGTGAGCCACCATGCCCGGCCTGGAATTATTCTTAAAGAATAACATTCCCTTATCGACTGTTGTAGTTACTCTAAGATACGGTTCATACAAGAAAAGCATGATAGGTGCTTATTGAGGCAATTCCTTGCTATCCTCCAAAGTTGTTGTTTTTATTGTTTTGCATATCCTTGTGAACTCATGAACAACGTATCTGATGTCTTCTGGACAACTACACTTACTACTCTTTTTTTTTTGAAACAAGGTCTCTCTCTGTTGCCCAGGCTGGAATGCCGTGACACTATCTCGGCAACTACAGCGTTAAGCTCCTGGGCTCAAGCAGTCCTCCCACCTCAGCCTTCCAAGTACCTGGGATGACAGGTGTGCACCACCAAGCCTGGCTAATTTTTGTATTTTTTGTATGCATGGTTTCATCATGTTGCCCAGGCTGGTCTTGAACTCCTGGGCTCAAGTGATCCTCTCGCCTTGACCTCCCAAAGTGCTGAAATTACAGGCGTGAGCCACTGTGCCTGGCCTGCAGTTACTATTCTTTTTGATGTTCAAATTGTCCCATACTGTAGGTTGGCTTCTACAGCTATAGTGTATAGTTTTTTTAAAGTTCTAATACAACTGGGTGTTTCAGGTTCATCTCATATATCTTCTGCCCCAGACATGGAATCTGATAGCTCTTCAAGTAGCTATGGTTCCTTTTAGGGAAAAATGATATTCAGAGACCACATCTGGGTGCTAAGGGGTAATAATTTTTATTGTCTTGGTCATTGTTTTTGAAATTTGTTTGTTTTTGTTTTATTTTGTGTGTTAACATACAGAGCTAGAAAAAATTTTTAATTCATTATTTATTTTTTGAGATAGGATCTCCCTCTGCTGCTCAGGCTGGAGTGCAGTTGTGCAGTGATGCTCACTGCAGCCTTGAACTCACAGGCTCAAATTGAGCAACCTTCCCACCTCAGCCTCCTGAGTAGCTGGGATTACAAGCATGTGCCACCACACCCCACTAATTTTTTTTTTTTAGAGATAGGGTCTTTCTATGTTGCCCAGGATGGTCTCAATTCTCTGGCCTCAAGCAATCCTCCCACTTCAGCCTCCCAGAGTTCTGGGATTATAAGCATGAGCCATCACACTTGGCCCTCGATACCTGTAATAATCTTTTTTTCTTAGACGGAGTCTCGCTCGGTTGCCAGGTTGGAATGCAGTGGCGAGATCTCTGCTCACTGCAACTTCCGGCTCCCTGGTTCGAGCAATTCTCCTGCCTCAGCTTCCTGAGCAGCTGGGATTACAGCCACATGCTACCACACCCAGCTAATTTTTGTATTTTTAGTAGAGACGGGGTTTCACCATGTTGGCCAGGATAGTCTCAATCTCCTGACCTTGTGATCCATCCACCTTGGCATCCCAAAGTGCTGGGATTACAGGCGTAAGCCACCGCGCCCAGCACCTATAATAATTTTTTACTGACCTGTGCCCATAATGTATTTATTGTTAAATATCTCTAATGTTACCGCTTATCCTATGACCTTCAATTTCTGTGAATTAATTGTTTGCTGCCTGCATTCCTTTATTTTGAGGAATTGCTATTTTCTTACCACGCATGATTTTGTAACCCGTCAGTTGGGAACTTGGCCTCCCTTTCTGTAACAGTGGAAAAGAATGCTAGGCCACAAGGGAGTTAACACTCCACGGGTGAACTTTGACCAGTGCAAGATAAGAAACAGGAGGGAACCAGCAAATAATCTCCTTTCTCTTTCACCCCTCAGTGGACCATTCCAAGACATAACTTTTTAAGAAGACGCCTCTGTAAGCAACAAGCTATGTTTTCTTGTGCAGCTGTGGTCAGCTCAGTCGTACACCATCTTGCATTTGCCTGCCTTCCTTCCCCTGGTCCCTAAGTTTTGATACCCTAGGATTGTGCCTCCCATTAAGGCTCTACCATGAAACTTTTGCCTCTTGCTCTGTTCTCTAGGGAATCCAGGCAAAGACAATTTCCCAGGATCTTCTCCTTCATTAGGGTGAAAAGCAGTGCTGGGAATTAAAGCCTTAATAAGCACTCAAGATGAATCTTATGATCAGACAAATATGGCTGACATAACCTTAAGGCATCCTCAGACCTCAGATCTTGCATCAGCAGGAAATGAGCTGCTAAAGGTGTGCAGAATTCAGAAGGGGAATCCATCCCAGGAACACTTTAGATGTGGTCATGGAGGACAATGGATAAGGAGGATGGGCAAAGGGAGCAGCCCAGAGGCAATGAGATGGGCTAACTGAAGAACAGTGTCTGCTGCCCAAGCCAAGAGCACTTGAGAGTGCTTGCTGTCCTGTGCTGCAGGGAGTTAATGTGTGCTGCGAGCTGGTGACCACCTTTTGATGTTCTCCTTCTCTCTGGTTCCAAAGGTTATTTTTTACTGAGTTTCTTCCAGCCTTCTTTCAACAACTGGATTTTTTTTTCAAGAGTATTGTTTATCTGCTGTACCATTGGTAGCCACATCTGGACCTAAATTAGAAAAATGCAGCTGACTTCTTGCCCCTCCGCCTTACTCTTCTTCCCTCCTTCCTGCCTCTCCTCCTTCCCCAGTCTTCTGGTCTTCTCCACTCTGCAATTTCTGTCCCCAGCTCCTCCCCAGCAGACCCCTTCTCTGGGATTCCCTTGTGGGGTACCCAGCTTCCAGGCTGTCCTGCCCCTGCCAAGCACGTATTCCACAGGCACCTGGGGAAGGGAAGTCCTGGGCAGGGCCTGGCAGGGGAAGATGTCTGGGGCACTGCCCAGTGTTAACAGAGCGAGCCACCAAGAACCAAGTGGACTGGAGCAATGGCAGCATCTGCAGGCAAGAGTGCAGGGAGCAAGGGCGCAGCTGGTTGTGCAGAGCCCTGCAGCCAGCAGTCCTGGGAAAAGCAGTGAATGCCATGGAGCCCAGCTGAAACGAACTGGTCCCCTGAGCCTCTCCCAATCCCTGGTGCCAGAGTTCTATCCCAGAGCTGAGATGTTTTTGATCATCGCTTGAACCCGGGAGGCAGAGGTTGCAGTAAGCTGAGATTGTGCTACTGCACTCCAGCCTGGGTGACAGAGTGAGACTCCATCTCAAAAAAAAAAAAAAAAGAGAGAAAGAGAGAGTTAACTCTCCTATTGAGAAGCCATGACCCCGCTTGGGACACTCGAGAAACCATCCAAGGCAGCAAACGAAGAAGAACGCGCTCTCCTCCTCACTGCTTGCCGCTCAGGTCTGATTCCGCTTGGGAATGGGCAAAGCACTTGGGCTGCTTACCTGCTTTTACCTCAACTTTTCAAAAAAGTTGAATACATAGAGACTAAAACAGTAAAACAGTGGTTATGGGGGTGAGGAGAAGGAAATAGGGAGATGTAGGTCAAAGATTACAAAGAGTAGGTGCGTAGGGCTAAGTAGTTCTTTACCCTTCTCAGGGCCCATGAATCCCTGGCTTGCTTTTTGTTCTGATTTGACACACTCACTGTAATCTTTGACTCATGATCACTGAGTGCAGAGGAAGGTGGCATTCCGGCAGCAGGAAACACATGTTGGTGTGGAGACTGAGACTACACTGAGGGGAAGCTAGTTTTTAATTTTTATTATTAATATAAGAGATCAAATTCATTTAAATATGATTCTGAAGTCTATAGAATTTTTAGCTCTGGAAGTTCTGTGCTATCTGTATGTGGAAACTTTGGTAAAATACAAATAAGATACGGGTGTTATTGTTTGTCTGGTGAGGTGTTTAATATTTATAACAGATAATTTAAGAATAACCTCTTTTTTTGTTGTTTGAGATGGTGTCTTGCTGTCACCCAGGCTGGAGTGCACTGTCACGATCTCAGCTCACTACAACCTCCACCTCCCAGGCTCAGGCAATTCTCCTGCCTCGGCTGCCTGAGCAGCTGGGATTACAGGAGTGTGCCACCACGCCCAGCTAATTTTGTATTTTTAGTAGAGATGGGGTTTTGCCATGTTGGCAAGGCTGGTCTCCAACTCCTGACCTCAAGTGATCCACCTGCCTCAGCCTCCCAAAGTGCTGGGATTACAGGCGTGAGCCACCATGCCCAGCCTAAAAATTACACCTTAATGCTTCCTTTGTCCATGGGGTTCTGTCTTCTTCAGTAGCCATCCATGCATACTAGATCATGGGGTCCTCTCTAATCCTTCCACAAATCAAATAAGCTATTGCTATTGGTGTATATTTTTCTTTCTTTTCTTTCTTTCTTTCTTTTTTTTTTTTTTTGAGATGGAATCTGTCTCTGTTGCCCAAGCTGGAGTACAGTGGTACCATCTCAGCTGACTGCAACCTCAGCCTCCTGGGTTCAAGCGATTCTCCTGCTTCAGCCTCCCGGGTAGCTGGGATTACAGGCACCTGCCACCACACCTGGCTAATTTTTGTATTTTTTAGTAGAGACGGGGTTTCACCATGTTAGCCAGGCTTGTCTTGAACTCCTGACCTCAGGTGATCCGCCTGCCTCAGCCTCCCAAAGTGCTGGGATTACAGGCATCAGCCACCGTGCCCAGCCTATTGGTGTATTCTATCTTTATTTTTAGTAAAAGGTGAAAGATTAACATGATCTGAAGAAAAACTAGAGTATGCTATTGCTTTAAAGTTGAGACACCAGTCTTCAAAATTCTGAAAACTCCCTAAGCTAATTCTGAATTACCCAAAGATTATGTAAAATTTTAAAATAAATGTGTTTTAAAAAAATAAAAAGAATGCAGCTAACGCACAAGTGATGGAGGCCACCCCCTCACACATACACATTCCCTCCCACAGCAGACATGAACCTGACTTGAGCTATTTCCGTTTGGGGAGGGGATGTTTTTGTTTGAGTGCCCCCAGAAGCATATTCTGAGACAAGGAATCCATTCCAAGGAGTTTATTTGGAAGGTAAAGGAAAACACTGGAGAGAGAGTGGGAAAGTAAGACAACTAATATAGGGCACATTATCAAGCCAGTTACCGCTGTGTACAATTGGAGCGTAATCTCATGGGGAACTCTGGGAGCCTGCATAGAACATGCACCACAGTGTTATCCCACTACAAGGAGTGAGGGGGCTGCGGTATTTATACATCAAATCCCATCAATCATTGGTTAAGAGTAGCTCCCAAGGAGGAAGAAACAATCCTCCTTCGTACTTCTGGCCTGCTGCGCAGGTGGCAAAGTGGGGAACAGTCAGAGAAAGGCTTCAGTAAAGAAATGCTTGTGCTGGCAGCTGGAAATCAGCCCAGTATGCACTAAAGTGGCAAGAACAAAGGTATGAGCAGGGAAATAACAACAGTGTTTATTGTAAGAAGTGGGAGAGCTTTTCTTCAATTATGGACTAGCTATATTATCTTAAATGGGGACTTTTTGGAATTTTCTAAATTGGTGAGTGTGAGAGTGGCAGGTAGTCACAGAAGTGAAATGCAGCAGGGCGCAGTGTGATCCCAACACTTTGGGAGGCCAAGGTGGGAGGAAGGCTCGAGCCCTGGAGTTCAAGATTAGCTTGGGCAACATGGCGAACCCCACCTTTACATAAAATAAAAATAAAAAGAAGATCCTGCCATTTGCCATAGCATGGTTGAAACTGGAGGACATTATGCTAAGTAAAATAAACCAGATACAGAAAGAAAAATACTGCATGTTACTTATATGCAGGATCTTTAAAAAAAGTCAAGGCCAGGGTGGTGGCTCACACCTGTAATCCTAGCACTTTGGGAGGCTGCAGCAGGAGGCTCGCTCAAGTCTAGGAGCTCGAGACCAGCCCAAGCAACATGGAGTGAAACCCAGTCTCTAGAAAAAAATTTAAAATTAACTGAGTGTGGCAGCAAGAGCCTATAGTCCCAGCTACTCAGGAAGCTGAGGTGGGAGGATCACCTGAGCCCAGGAGGTTGAGGCTGCAGTGAGCCTTAATTGCACCACTGTACTCCAGCCTGGGCAACACAGAGAGACGCTCTCTGGAGGAAAAAAAAGTTGAATACATAGAGAATAAAACAGTAAAACAGTGGTTATGGGGGTGAGGAGAAGGAAATAGGGAGATGTAGGAGAAAGATTACGAAGAGTAGATGCGTAGGGCTAAGTAGTCCAGAGATCTGATGAACGTGAGGTTTACAGTTAGTAATAGTGTATCATAGTTGAGATTTTTGCTAAAAGAATATATTTTAGGTGCTTTTGCCACACACAGAAAATGGGTAACTATGTGAGGTGATAAATATATTAATTTGCTTGACTGTGATAACCATTATTGTCTACATCAAGCTTGTCCAACCTGCAGCCCACAGGCTGCATGTGACCCAGGACAGTTTTGAATGCAGCCCAACACAAATTCGTAATCTTTCTTAAAACGTTATGAGCTTTTTTTGCAATATATATATATTTTTTGGTTCATCAGCTATCGTTAGTGTTCGTGTATTTTATGTGTGGCTCAAGATAATTCTTCTTCTAATGTGGCCCAGGAAAGCCAAAAGATTGGACACCCTTGATCTACATGTATATCAAAACATCATGTTGCACATCTTAAACATATACAATAAAACAAAACAAAAAGAACCACGTCATCGGGCACGGTGGCGTGTTCCTGCGCTACTCGGGATGCTGAGGTGGGAGGATCACTTTGGGCCGAGGAGTTCTGGGCTGTAGTGCACTATGCCGATCGGGTGTCCATACTAAGTTCGGCATCAATATGGTGACCTCCCGGGAGTGGGGGACCACCAGGTTGCCTAAGGAGGGTGAACCGGCCCAGGTCGGAAACGGAGCAGGTCAAAACTCCTCTGCTGATCAGTAGTGGGATCGCACCTGTGAATAGCCACTGCACTCCAGCCTGGGCAACGTAGCAAGACCCTGTCTCTAAAATAAAAAAAAAGAAAAAGAAAAAAGAACTACGTCCCCTGTCACAAGACTAACAGATGTCCCCAGCAGATCAATCTTGCTAGTTCGTTGTGGTAGGCACCCTTGGAGGCCCAGCCAGATCTCTTTTATTGACCCCAGCACCCAGTCCCCATTTCCTGTAAGTGCCGCCTCGTGCTGCTAGAGGCTCACAGATGCACCTTTCTTCAGAGAACTGCCCTCAGCAGGAGAGGGTCACTTTGCTTCAAAGATTATCCCTCAAGGGGGGACATTCCACATCCAAAGATAAGGGGCACAAAAGGCAGCCCCCTTGCCTTACTAGGGGACAAGGATTAGGGCAATCGATGCTTCGGAGCTCTCCTAGGGATCGGGCTGACTAGACTTCATCTTCGCTTAACTTCTTCCCCTGCCCTATCCTGCGTTCCTCACTCCATTATAGGTTTTTCCTGAGAGCCCTCCCTCCATTAATCAGGGGCAATGAATTTACTGTCTCAGGCTCTGCTTCTAAGATGCCCAACCAAGGACACCTCTTCAGTAGGACACAATGATGGCTTGACCCAACATAGCTACAGCCTTCTGGGGCATTGATATGGACCCTGGGAAGAAGCGTCTGTCTCTTTCTAAGGTTGTGAACTACACTTGAGAAAACTGTGGTAGGTGTATGTTAATTTTACTCCCTAACATATATTTCACTCCTGATAACACTACACCAATTGTAGAGGAAAGAGGAGGGAGCTACCTTCCTCTCATTCTTAGTTCCTCAGCTTTAGGTGGAGGTGACTTCTCTTTGAGCCCACAGTTGGGCATGTAGCCCACATCTGATTAATCATGTTCCCGTGGCCACAGAGATTGTTTGGAGTAGCCTTGCATCTCAATGAGAGTCATTGAAATATGGGATTGTTAAGAGAGAGAAAAACTCTTTTTCTCTGGACTGAGAGCATCAAGGATAAGAAGAACCTAGGGCTGCAGGAAGGTAGCATGAGGGACTGTTCCTGAGAATGAAGCCAGCAAACACAGCAGCAGGCAGGCTCCTATGGAGGGAGTGAAATGAGCCCTGGCTGACATTGCTGGAGCTCTTGGCTCAAGCTCCCCTACAAGCCAACCCTATCCTAGATTACACCTCTTTGATTATACAGGCTAGTAAGTTCTCTTATTTTGTTTAAGCTAATTTAGGATGAATTTTATGACACTCACAACCCAAACAGTTCTGACAGGCGGCAATGATGGCAAGCCTGAAGCTGCTGGAAAATACATTGTTGCCATGTGGAGAGACTCTGGGTGACAATAAAACCTGCTGATGAAAAAGACAGAATTAACCAAGAGAGGGAGAAAGCCCAAGCAATTGCTGTGGGCAGTGTCTAAGAACCAGGATCCTGCTGTTTCTGAAGCATACTGCTCCCTTGGGTTCTCACTCAATTATTTGAACCAACAAATCCCCCCCAACCCCCTTTTTTTTTTTTTTTTTACTTTAAAAGGGTAAGAGTTAAGCTTTATCGTTCCTAAAGGAAAGAGCTTTGACAAGCACAATACCCTTTTTGTTTTCTCATCTTTCCTTTGGGTCGTCTTATTTTTTCTCTACTGAGTTGGAGGTACTCTATGTATTCTGGACACTGCTTTTTTTTTTTTCTTTTCTTTTTTTGACATAGGGTCTTGCTCTTTCGCCCAGACTGGAGTGCAGTGACATGAACACGGTTCACTGCAGCCTCCATCTCTCAGGCTCAAGCAATCCTCCTGCCTCAGCCTCTTGAGTAGTGGAAACTACAGCAAACGCCACCATGCCTGGCTAATTTTTAATTTTTTTTTGTAGAAGTGATAGATTCAGAGAGAACTGGTTCTGTTTTTTATATTTATTTATCTGGAGGTCTCCCTATGTTGGGGTCTCCCTATGTTGCCCAGGCTGGTCTCAAACTCCTGGGTTCAAGCGATCTTCCCACCTTGGCCTCCCAAAGTGCTGAAATTACAGGTGTGAGCCGCTATGCCTGGCACAGACATTGATCTTGTGTCCATTGTTTGCTGTCAGTGATTTCTTTCACTCCAGCTCATACCCTTAACTTTGTTTATTGCTGTTTCTCACTGTTGAGAAGGCTGTGATTTTATTCAGTCTAAATTGACAAGCAAACCAACATTTCTGGATTATCAGACATGGTTCTTTGGGCTGAAGGTGATGGAAACCCAACTCAATCTGATTCGAATAAAAAGACAATTCATTGGTATCAAAATTAAGAATTCTGGAGTTATTTAGTAGTAAGCCACAACTAGAATCATGATTCCAACCATATCATTAGAGCTATTTTTCACCGGGCATGATGGCTCACACCTGTAGTCACAGCACTTTGGGAGGCTGAGCCAGGACAATCATTTGAGGCCAGGAGTTTGAGACCAACCTGAGCAACAGAGAGAAACCCTGTCTCTACAAAAAAAAAAAAAAAAAAAAAAAAAAAAAAAAAATCTGGGCATGGTGAGTATTATCTATAGTCTCAGCAACTTGGGAGGAAGATCGCTTGAGCCCAGGAGTTTGAGGCCACTGCACTGCAGCCTGGGCAACAGAGCAAGACTCTGTCTCTAAAAAAATCAACACATAAAAAAATGTAAAAAACAGAACCATTTCTCTCTGAATCTGTTGGTTCTCTGGGCTTCTTTTCTGTTGAAGTTTCCTTCATCTTATTGGAAACATGGCCCATATTCTTATAGTTCATTATTTCAAAGGGAGAGAGAGACTCTTATGACAGACTGGGCATAGGAATTCCAGAAAAGTCTTAGAGCCAGGGTGGGCACTCTGACTGATATGTATTGTATATCCATTCCTGTGTCTGGATCAGTCATTTCAAACTATTCAAGCTGCTCCACAGGAGACAGAAGAGTTTTGTCATGGAAGAATGGAAGAAGGAAAAGCCTATGGGTATAAAACAGCTGCCATATTCATTTCAATCTTTTGTGTCTGACTTACAAAAACTTACCTCCTTCTGAATTATATTTTTTAATCCTCTCATATTTTTGCTTGTAGAATTTTTTATATTTTCAGCCAGGCACAGTGGCTCATGCCTATAATCCCAGCACTTTGGGAGGCCGAGAGGTGGGTGAATCACGAGGTCAGGAGATCGAGACCATCCTGGCCAACATGGTGAAACCCCATCTCTACTAAAAATACAAAAAAATTAGCTGGGCATGGTGGCGCTTGCTTGTAGTCCCAGCTACTTGGGAGGCTGAGGCAAGAGAGTTGCTTGAATCCAGGAGGTGGAGATTGCAGTGAACCAAGATCAAGCCACTGCACTACAGGCTGGGTGACAGTGCGAGACTCTGTCTCAAAAAAAAAAAAAAAGAAAGAAAAGAATTTTTCATATTTTCATTTGAGATCTGTATTTCATCTGGAATTTATTTTTATTGATAGTATGAAGTAAAAACCTAACTTAATTCTTTTCCCATATATAAAACCCGTTGTCCCCAAACCATATATTGAGTACTATCTTTTTCCCAACAGTTGGACATGCTGCATTCATTACAAGTTAAATTCTACATTTCTGTGGGTCTGTTTCTTGATTATGCAGTTTGCTCCATTGATCTGTTCTTCTATGCATTTAACAATTCCCTGTTGTTTCAATATTGGTTAACTTCTTTTTTGTGAGATGCAATCTTGCTCTGTCACCCTGGCTGGAGTGCAATGGTGCGATCTTGGCTCACTGCAACCTCCCCCTCCCAGGTTCAAGCCATTCTCCTGCCTCAGCCTCCTGAGTAGCTAAGATTACAGGCACTTGCCACCACCCCTGGCTAATTTTTGTATTTTTTTTTTTTAATAGAGATGAGTTTCACCATGTTGGCCAGGCTAGTCTCAAACTCCCGATCTTAGGCTATCCGCCTGCCTTGGCCCCCCAAAGTGCTGGGCTTATCAGTTAACTTCACTGGGAAGCCCTGCTTTGTACTTGATCCTAAACTTCCAACAGGTATGTTTTGATTCTCTCTGGTCTTATGTTCCATTCATCTGATTCTGCCAATTTTTCTTTATTTTTTTAATGATTTTAAAATTGATTTCTAATTGTTCATTCTTACCAAAGCAACAAATAAAAATGATTTAAAAAGTAAAATAGTGCTGTGAAGCTCAAAATGAAAAGCAACCAGCCTGGGCAACAAAGTGAGACGCTGTCTCTACAAAAGAATTACCAATTAGCCGGGCATGGTGGCACCCACCAGTGGTCCCAGCTATTCAGCTGGCTGAGGCAGGAGGAGTGTTTGAGCCCAGGAGGTCCAGGCTGCAGTGAGCCCTGATCATGCCACTGCATTCCAGCCTGGGCTACTCAGGAGGCTGAGGCAAGAGCAAGACCCTGTCTCAAAAAAAAAAAAAAGAAAGAAAGAAAAAGAAAGGAAGGAAGGGAAGAGGAAGGGAGGGAAGAGGAGGGGAGGGAAGAAAAGAACTCCCTTTCCCAATCCCACCCAAATGAATGCTAAAATTATTTCTCCTTGCGTTTACATCCATAGTTCTGAAGAACATGCTTATAGTGCCAATTCTTCCTTTTTTTTTTTTTTTTTGAGACAGAGGGTGCCCAGCCTACAGTGCCAATTCTTGACTTTTAAATACAGTAACAAATTGGCTGGGTGCAGTGGCTCACGTCTGTAATCCCAGCACTTTGGGAGGCTAAGGTGGGAGGATCACAAGGTTAGGAGTTTGAGACCAACCTGACCAACATGGTGAAACCCCATCTCTACTAAAAATACAAAAATTAGCCAGTCATGGTGGCAAGTGCCTGTAATACCAGCTACTTGGGAGGCTGATGCAGGCAAATTGCTTCCACCTGGGAGGCAGAGGTTGCAGTGAGCCAAGATCATGCGACTGCACTGCAGCCTGGGCAACAGTGAGACCCTGTCTCAAAATAAAATTAAAAAAAAAATACAAATACAAATACAAACATTAGCCTGGCATAGTAGCATGCACCTGTAATCCCAGCTTCTTGAGAGGCTGAGGCGGGAGAATCGTTTGAACCTGGGAAACGGAGGTTGCAGTGAGCCGAGATCATGCCACTGCAGTCCGGTCTGGGTGACAGAGCTAGACTCCATCTCAAAAAATAAAAATTAAATAAATAAATAAAAACTTAACAAATCAATTAGACAAAGACAACCCAATAGAAAAATGGGGAGGTGTTCTGGATACAAGTCCTTTCTCAGATGTGCGTATGGCAAATATCTTCCACTCTCTAGTCTACGTTTTTACTCCATTCAATGGCATCTTTTAGTGAACATAAGTTTTTAATTTTGAGTGCCAGGAGCAATGGTTCATGCCGTAATACTAGAACTTTGAAAGGCCGAGGTAGGCGGATTGCTTGAGCCCAGGAGCTTGAGATCAGCCTGGGCAATATGAGGAAATCCCATCTCTTAAAAAAAAAATTCTTAATTTTTATGTCCTTGAATTTATTGTTTCCTTTATAATTAGTGGTTTTTGTGACCTGTTTAAGAAATATTTGTCAAGCCAGGCGCCGTGTCTCACGCATGTAATCCCAGAACTTTGGGAGGCCAAGGCGGGCAGATCACGTGGTCAGGAGTTCTAGATCAGCCTGGCCAACATGGTGAAACCCTGTCTCTACTAAAAATACAAAAAATTGGTCAGGTGTGGTAGCAGGCACCTGCAATCCCAGCTACTCGGGAGGCTGAGGCAGGAGAATCGCTTGAACCCGGGAAGCAGAGGTTGCAGTGAGCTGAGATTGTGCCATTGTACTCCAGACTGGGCGACAAGAGCAAGACTCCAACCAAAAAAATACAAAATTTAGCCAGACATGGTGGTGCACCTCTGTAATCCCAGCTACTCCAGAGGCTGAGGCAGGGGAATCGCTTGAACCCCGGAGGCAGAGGTTGAAGTGAGCCGAGATTGTGCCACTGCACTCTAGCCTGGGTGACAGAGAGAGACTCCGTCTTAAAAAAAAAAATTGTCTACTCTTTGATAATGAGACATTTTTCGTATGTTTTTTTCTCTGAACATTTCATTGTTTTGCCCTTAATATTTAGATGTTATGGTGTGTATGGTATGAGCTAGAAGTCAATTTTTATCGTGCTGATAATTTACCTTTCCGTTAAAACGCACGCTGAATGAAGAGACCCCCAAATAGGCTTTGTGTGAGCAACATTGCTGTTTATTCACCTGGCTGCAGGCGGGCTGACTCCGAGTTGGTTTTATAGGCTTGGGGTGGGCAGAGGAAAGTTACAGTGTAGGGCATTTTTTTGCAAGCTGGGAGGAGGTCATAGGGTGTGGGGTCACAAGGTTGACCAAGGTCCATTGGCCTTATCAATTTAGGGCAGGAATAAGTTAAGTAGTCTCCACAGGGGTTTATCATTTCTTCCTGTTTTCATGGTCTTCCAGTTATTTAGATTTTCCAGGAACTCATCTGGAGCGTCCCTGCAGGTCACAGAGGTTAACATGGCATCCATGGTACCGTCAGTCAACCTAAAAGACCTTACACTTTCCATTTTCTGCTTGTGAACGCTGGAACCAGGCACCTGTGAACTGTATTTCTCAGGCTTCCTTGTTGATTGTTTCCCATTGGGCTCTCCAGGAAGAGATACGCTGGCAGGAGATCAGAAGGCAGCAGAAAGAAGTCTTTCTTCTTTTTCCTCTTTCTTCTCTCTTTCTTTCTTCCTCTGAAGTGGAGGCTCCTCCTTCAAAGTGGAAGCTCTGCCAACATGCTCCTCCTCCCTGGGCCCAGCTCCTTTTTCTGCACTGAGTCTGGTGGCACCACCTCCCCTGCTTTTGTTCCCTAAATCCTAGAATAAATTGGAATTGCTTTTCTCTGTGTTACTTTATCTTCTTTTTGCTTTTTCAGATTTCCATCACCTTCTAACTGCTTCTCTACATCAACTTTACTAATTGTTTCAACACCGTTTAACCAAAAAGGCTCTCCTTTCCCTGCCGCTCTGCAGAACCATCTTTGTCATAAATCAAGTGTTAATGTGACATGATAAAAGCCCCATAAAACTGCATACCTCAACGATACCTCCGCTTTTTGTTGAAACTGCTCTCTGTAACCCTGATGTGACAGACAAGCAGTCCAAACCCATACCATCTTGGCCCCTGCGACTTGTGATAAGTAACTAAGGTCAGTAATTTCCACCCTACCCAGACAATGTATAAACTAACGCTTATCTTGACTTCTGTGAACCATTTAAGTAACAATCGGAATGTCCAAAGTCCACTGGCCCTCGGAATGTCCGAAACCCCTCACCCTCGCCCCCGCCCAGGAGGTTGTTTACGGGCATAAAAGGTCTTAACACCCTCCTTTTGGGGCCACAGGTTGGAGAGACAGGTGTCCTCCATGGCCACCAGCAATAAAGCCCCTGCAATTTGGCATACTTTTATCTTGATGTTAACTTTCTATGCTTGCTCTGGTACAACATTTACATATAGTCTAGTTGTCTATCTTGACACCAATACCATACTGTCTTGAATACTAACTTTTTAAAATTAATTTTATCCCTTTTTTTTTTTGAGATGGAGTCTTGCTCTGTTGCCCAGGCTGGAGTGCAGTGGCATGATCTTGGCTCACTGCAACCTCCAGCTCCTGGGTTCAAGCGATTCTCCTGCCTCAGCCACCCAAGTAGCTGGAATTACAGGTGCATGCCACCATGCCCAGTTAATTTTTGTATTTTTAGTAGAGACAGGGTTTCTCTATGTTGCTCAGGCTGGTCTCAAACTCCCGACCTCATGATCTGCCTGCCTCGGCCTCCCAAAGTGCTGGGATTACAGGCATGAGCCACCACACCTGGCCCTATTATTTTTTTAAGAGAGGGTCTTGCTCTGTCACCCAGCTTAGAATGGAGTGGTGTGATCACGGCTCACTGCAGCCTCCACCTCCCAAGCTCACATAATCCTCCCACCTCAACCTTCCTAATAGCTGGGACCACAGGCACTCACCACCTTGCCCAGCTAATTTTTGTGGTTTTCTGTTTGTTTTATTTTGTTTTGTTTTGTTTCGTAGAGATGGGGTTTCGCTATTTTGCCCAGGCTGGCCTCAAATTCCTGGGCTCAAGCAATTCTTCCTCCTTGGCCTTCCAAGGTGCTGGGATGATAGGCATGAGCCACAACACCTGGGTCCTAACTTTTTAGTAAGTCTTGGTATCTGGGAGAACAAGTCCTCCCACCTTGAGCCAATATCACACTCCGTTACTGAAGTGATTAAGGGAATGATTTGTTCTCTATACCTGAAGGAGTCTATGTACGACTGGAATTATTTAGTCCTTAAATGCTAATATAACTTGCCAGTAAGGCCATGTGAGTCTTAAATTTTCTTTGAAGAGAAGTTTTAAATTACGAATTCAGGTACTTTAAAAGTTATAGGAGTTTTTCTATTTTTTCTTGTATCATTTTTGTATTTTCCCTAGGATTTTTCACCTTAATTTTTAAATTTATTGATATAAATTTGTTCATAATGTCCTTTTTTTAGTTTTTAGAATTTATAGGATCAGAAGTGATGCCTCTGTTATATTCTTGAGACTTTTCTCTTTTTTTCTTGATCAGGATCTCAAATACCAATTTCATTAGTCTTTTCAGAGAACCAAGGTGTGACTTCATTAATCTTCTTTTTTGTATGTTTGTTTTCTAGTTAATTAATTTTTTTCCAGGTGGAAACTGGGGCTGTGGAGAAAATACACACACCAATCAAAGTGGAGAGACAATGGCTTCCCCCACTTCCTACCTGCCAGTTTTCTGATAATGCACCTATCAGCTGAACCAAAGTCTAGGACAGGCAGCTGCCTGTATTTCAGAGTAGAAAAGACAAGGAGATAGGAAAAGAATAGGCAGAAAGAAAGAATGGCAAACAGCAAGCCTGTAGATCTATTTTGTCTGCTTGTTCTGTCAGTTTCTGCAAGAAATATGTTAAAATATCTCACCATGACCATAGACGTATCTATTTCTTCTAGCTCTCTTGATTTAGCATTTTATTTTGTGGATATTAGTAGGTGCCTACAAATTTAGAATTATTACATCTTCCTGGCAACTTGCCTTTTTTCTGAAACAGTCTTTCACTGTCACCCAAGCTGGAGTGCAGTGGCATGATCTCTGCTCACGGCAACCTCTGTCTCCTGGGTTCAAGCAATTATCATGCCTCAGCCTCCTGAGTAGCTGGGATTACAGGTGTGTATCACCACACCTGGCTAACTTTTGTATTTTTAGCAGAGACAGGGTTTCGCCATGTTGGCCAAGCTGGTCTCGAACTTCTGGCCACAAGAGATCCACCTGCCTCCCAAAATGCTGGGATTACAGGTGTGAGCCACCACGCCTGGCCAAAATGACATTTTGTCATTGTGAATTATGAGTCTTATATTTGTTTCAGTTCTTCTTTTTCAATATATAAAGACAGTGTTTCAAAATGTTGCCTAGGCTGGTCTCAAACTCGTGGCCTCAAGTAATTCTCCTGCCTCAGCCTTCCAAAGTGCTAGGATTACAGGTGTAAGTCACTGTGCCTGACCTTTCTCAGCTTTTCTAACACCTTTTCCTCTCCTTTCTTTCCTTCTAAATGATTAATATAGTTCATGATCTCATTTTTTGTTTCTGCTAATTTGAATGTTAAACAATCTTTTTCGGCCGGGTGTGGTGGCTCACACCTGTAATCCAAGCACTTTGAGAGGCCAAGGCGGGTGGATCACCTGAGGTTGGGAGTTCAAGACCAGCCTGACCAACATGGTGAAACCCCATCTTTTTAAAATATTTTTTAAAAAACAAGAAAACAAAACAAAACAATATTTTTCTAGTAATTTAGCAGTGACCCTCAAAATTAAAATGTTTATCATTGACTCATTGTATAATGTGAATTGATCCATTAACCCTCCTCCTGGGCAATGCAAGGACCTTAGAACACTTTAAGTCCTTCTACGCACTCCTGATGTATGGCCACTGTTGCACATATACATAATAGTTTTTATCCAACACAACATCGTGACTATCATTTTATATGACCAATGTACATTCATATTTACCCACAATTCACACTTGTATTTACCCACATATATTCCATTTTGTTACTCATGCTTTCTTTCTGCATTTCTGGCCTTCTATATTAGGATCATTTTCTTTATACCAGAAACATACCTCTTATACTTTCATTTAGTTATAGTCTATAGATGACAAAGTATCTGTTTCTGAATTCTATTTTTTAGAGACGAAGATCTTGCTCTGTCACCAAACCTGAAGTCCATTGGCACAATCATAGCTCACTGCAGCCTCCAACTCCTGGGCTGAAACAATTTTCCCTTCAGCCTCCCAAATAGGTAAGACTGCAGGTATGTGCCATCACACCTGGCTAATTTTTTATTTTGTTTTGTTTTGAGATGGAGTCTCGTTATATTGCCCAGGCCAGTCTCAAACTCCTGGCCTCAAGGGATCCTCCCACCTTGGCCTCTCAGTTTTTACTTACTAGAAACTCTAATAACTGAATAACTTCAGTTATTCTAGTAAACTAATATTTACTAGAAAATAATTATTCTAGTAAATATAATATTACTGTGTTATTAGTAAATATAATATATATTATACTAAAATACGTTTAATATACTAATATAATACTATAAATATTACTATTATATTGCTATTATATTACTAGTAAATATAATATTTAGTAGTTATTCTAGTAAATTCTAATATTCACTAGAATAACATATTAGAATAACTTCTAATAACTTCAATTATTCCAGTTTTTATTTATTAGAAACTTTAATTGATATTTTTCTAAAATTTGTTGGTCAACTTTCAACATTTGCTACCCCTTATAAATGTTTTTCAGGCTTTTCATTTATTTCTTTAAATATTATAAGTGTACTTTTTTTTTCTTTTGAGATGGAGTCTTCCCCTGTTGCCCAGGCTGGAGTGCAATGGTACGATCTTGGCTCACTGCAACCTCTGTCTCCCAGGTTCATGCAATTCTCCTGCCTCAGCTTCCCGAGTAGCTAGGATTACAGGCCCATGCCACCACGCCCAGGTAATTTTTTGTGTCTTTATTAGAGACAGGTTTTCACCATGTTGGCTAGGCTGGTTTCGAACTCCTGACCTCGTGATCCACCTGCCTCCCAAAATGCTGGGATTACAGGCGTGAGCCACCGTGCCCAGCCAAGCATACTTCTTATAATCTGTCTGACAATTCTAATATCCTAAGCCTGTGTGAATCTGTTTCTAGAGTTGGTTGTTTCTGCTGTTTCTGTCTCATGTTATCTTATTTTCTTGTATATTATCTTTGACCTCCTATGGGTCATCACCCTTGAAAATTTATTTTAGGTGTTCCCTGAGGCCCAGAATGGGTATATCAAGTTCCAGAGAGACCTTCTATTTGCTTCTGTTTTATCACTCAATGACTTCCTCAAATCAAGTTCACACCTGTCCTCTCAAGGTAGCACAGACTGTTCTGGGTACAAGTCAGAGCTGATTGTATGGGCAAGCCCTAAGCCTCTAATTTTATTTATTTATTTAATTTTTGAGATGGAATTTTGCTTTTGTCACTCAATCTCGGTTCACTGCAACCTCTGCCTCCTGGGTTCAAGCAATTTTCCTGCCTCAGCCTTCCAAGTAGCTGGAATTATAGGTGACCGTCACCACACCCAGCTAATTTTTGTATTTTTAATAGAGACAGGGTTTTACCATGTTGGCCAGCCCGGTCCAGAACTCCTGCCCTCAGGCGATCCACCAGCCTCAGCCTCACAAAGTCCTGGGATTACAGGCGTGAGCCACCGAGCCCAGCCTAAGTCTCTGCTTTCTTTGGTTTGCCCTGCCTTCCACCACCACTGAACAAAAGCCCAAGTGTGCAGTATTAGAAAGACAGAAGCAGCTTTGGTATTCTGATATTACGCTCAAAACAGAAAAATTTGACTTCAGTTTTTCCCCTTACTTTTTTAGCTCAAAATTGTTAAGGATATAAATAGATAAATATAGATTGATGGATAAATGGAGAACTAGAGACAGATACAGATACTTAAGCATTTTAAAATACTTTCATTATGAAATTGATTCAATTACCTTATCTTTTCTACCAGATATGGAAGTCCTGTTTTGAAATTTTTCATTCTTAAATATTATCTGACTCCCTACTGCATAAACTTAATTTTCACTATCTTGTTCCCTATCACACAAACCCACTCACATAATTTTACTCCTACAATCACACTCCCAATAAATAATAGTTATAATATGTATTTATTATACTGGCATTTAGCATTTATGTTATCATTATGCAAACGTGGTTCACCGCTAGGGCCGCCCTAATGTAGACGTCCAGGGTGACCTCTAGGGCTAAGCAGTACATGACCTATGTAGTAACAGGGTTGCCCTGTGCCAGGCTGAGGCATGTAGGTGACTGTGATTTCTCCCAGATTGTAGGGGGATTGCTTCAGGGTTTCTGATGGGCAATCTGTTACCATTTTGCTTCCTGATTGTTTTTATGTGACCTACTTTTTTTTCTTCTCTGGAAGCTCATACAATACATTCCTTGTTTCTAATACTCTGAAATTTTATGTGTTGTGCCACTAAATGTTTATGTAAATAAAAATTTTATTTTGGAATAATTTAAGATTTGCAGCTGGGTGCAGTGGTTCACATCTATAACCCCTGCATTTTGGGTGGCCAAGATGAGAGGATCAGTTGAGCCCAGGAACTCAAGACCAGCCTGGGCAACATAGTGAGACTCTGTCCCTATAAAAAAATAAATAAATAACCCGGTGGTGGCATATGCCTGTAGTCCCACCTAGTTGGGAAGCTAAGGCAGGAGGATCATGTGAGTCCAGGAGATGGAGGCTGCAGTGAGCTATGATCTCTCCACTGCACTCCAGCCTTGTCAACAGAGTGAGATACTGCCTCTATTGAAAAAAAAAAAGATTTACAGAGAAGTTGCAAAGATAGTACAGAGAATTCCTGTATATCCCTCAGCTATTTTTCCCTAGTGCTAACATGTAAGATTACCATGGTACATTTGTGAAAATGTAAAAACCAATATTAGTATATTGCTATTCACTGAACTCCAGACCGTGTTGAAATTTCACCAGTTTTTGTTCTAATGCCCTTTTTCTGTTCAAAGATCCAATCCAGGACACCATATTGCATTTATTCATCATGTCCCTTTTGTCTCCTCTGGTCTGTGATAGTGTTGTTTGTTTTTCATAGCCCTGACAGTTTTGAGGCGTACTGTCAAGCATTTTGTAGAATATTTCTCAGTTTGCATTTGTCTGGTATTTTCCTCAGGACTAGACTGGGCTATGGGATTTCGAGAAGAATAGCGCAAGTCATATACTCTTATTACTGATCATGTTAACCATGATCACTTGGTTCAGGTGGTATTTGCCAGGTTTCTCCATCATACAGCTACCATTTTTGCTACTACCATACTCTGTTATTTGGAAGTAAGCCACAGAGTCCAGCCTACCCTCAAAGGGGCTGGAGAGAAGAAGTAAACTACTTTTTGCAAGGTGGAGAGCATGGCTAATTATATTATTTGAAATTCTTCTATAAGGAAATTCGTCCTTTTTCTGACATTTATTTCTCAATCATTTTCTTTTTATAAATATGGCCTCATGTATATTTATTTACACTTTGGGATATAATCCAATACCATATGATTTATTTTCATTCCCAAATTGGTCTGGCTTTGGCCATAGAGAACTCCTCTGGCTCTGGTATCCCTCTGACATTTTTTTTTTCTTGAACACTTCCTTGACTTCTGATACTGTAAGGTGCTCTGGGCTCATCTTGTATTTTCCTTGCCTTGAAATAACTTCAGTAATTTTTTCAAGAAGCCCTGGTTTTTAAAAATAGGAGAATGATATTTAGAAGCCATTCTTGGTTTAGAAGCCAAGATCTGAGCACTGGATGTTCTTGTTTTATTGGGTGTCACTGCTCCCAGGATCTCTTAGCAGAGAGTTAAAATCATATGTGTGTTTATACTAACCCACTTAGACACACATTTATTTCTACAGTTTTTTCTGTATCTACCCATCTTTGGGGATGTGTGTGTGTATGTATATATACATACACACACACACACACATACTCACACATAAACATGAATTTTTACTGATATCTGTATGTATATATATGTATTTTGAGATAGTCACGCTCTGTCGCCAGGCTGGAGTGCCATGGCAAATTCATAGCTCACTGCAGCCTCAAACTCCTGGGCTAAATCAATCCTCCTGCCTAACCCTCCCAAGTAGCTGGGACTACAAGTGCATGCCACAATACCTAGCTAATGTTTTAAATTTTTTGTAGAGATGAGGTATATCTGTGTTGCCTAGGCTGGTTTTAAACTCCTAGCCTCAAAGGATCCTCCCACTTCAGCCTCCCAAAGTGCTCGGATTACAGACATAAGCCACTGCACCCAGCCTGTATGGATATTTTTTAATTAATTCATTGTTCGGGGTTCCTGGTAAGACCTTTCCATTCAGAAACCTCTGACCTTGTGTTAGGGAAGCAGGAACCTAGAAGAGCCAGAGAAAAAGTTCAGCTCCATCTGGAGACTAACAGCGCACATTCCTGGCCAGTCACTACCCATGATCACAGATGTTTATAGTTGAGGAAAGAGTCTAAAGACATCTTCGAGGACACACTCCTACAACATCAGAGTTCAGATGTCCCAGTACCCATAAAAATACATGCTTTCAAGATAATAACAGTTATGGCCAGGTGTGGTGGCTTACACCTGTAACCTTAGCACTTTGGGAGACTGAGGCGGGCAGATCACTTGAGGTCAGGAGTTCGAGACCGGCCTGGCCAACGTCGTGAAACCCCATCTCTACTAAAAATACAAAAATTAGCTCGCATGGTGGCGCACGTCTGTAGTCCCAGCTACTCAGGAGGCTGAGGCAGGAGAATTGCTTGAACCTGGGAAGTGGAGGTTGCAGTGAGCCAAGGCTGCACCACTGCACTCCAGACTGGGTGACAGAGCAGGACTCCATCTCAAAGAAAAGAAAAGAAAGATAATAACAGTTATTCTCTGATGGACTCACACACCAAAAATGTCAAGGAGGCTGGGCGCAGTGGCTCATGCCTATAATCCCAGTACTTTGGGAGGCTGAGGCAGGCAGATCACTTGAGGTCAGGAGTTTGAGACCAGCCTGGCCAACATGGTGAAACCCCATCTCTACTAAAAATACAAAAATTAGTTGGATGTGGTGTTGGGAGCCTGTAATCTCAACTACTCCAGAGGCTGGGGCAGAAGAATCACTTGAACCCAAGAGGCAGAGGTTGCAGTGAGCCAAGATCGCGCCACTGCACTCCAGCCTAGGTGACAGCAACACTTTTGTCTCAATAAAATAAAATATAGCTGGGCGTGGTGGCGCGTGCCTATAGTCCCAGCTACTCAGGAGGCTGATGGGGGAGGATCACTTCAGCCCAGGAGTTCTGGGCTGTAGTGTGCTATGCCGATCAGGTGTCCACACTAAGTTTGGCGTCAATATGGTGACCTCCCGGGAGTGGGGGACCACCAGGTTGCCTAAGGAGGGTGAACCGGCCCAGGTCGGAAACGGAGCAGGTCAAAACTCCCATGCTGATCAGTAGTGGGATCGCACCTGTCAATAGCCACTGCACTCCAGCCTGGGCAATATAGCAAGACCCCGTCTCTAAAAAAAAAAGTTTTAAAAAAGGATAAAATAAAATATAATGTCAAGAAGAATTTTCTTTAAATCAGCAGAATAATAAATTGTGTCATGCTGTCAGCCTACCTGCATGTAGTCAGCTTAGTTTAGTCTTTAAACAGACAAGACTCCTGTATAAGAAAAACTCAAAACAAACATGGTATGTTCCTCCACTTGCTTTCTAAGGATGCCCTACTCTGTAACTGAGCAGCTGTCAATAAACTCTCTCTTCTCAGTGCACTCTGTAACTCACCTCGAGTTCCTTACTATGTGAGATTCAAGAATCCGCTTTTGAATTGATGTCTTTTATCAAGACTCCTTTTTCCGGTAACACTAGGATTCTGGGAAATTGGGATTCTCTTATTGGTAATTTTCTCCTTCATTTTCTCTGCTCTCTCTCTCTCCTTTCCCTCTCTCTCTCTCTCTCTCTCTCTCTCTCTCTCTCGCTCTCGCTCTCGCTCTCAATCTCCCTCCCTCCCTCCCTGTCTGACCTCTGGCATGTCAAGTGTGGGCTTCCTCACAGTCCACACACTGCCTGCCCCTCTTGTGTTCACAGGGATCTGACTCAAGGTTCTCAGGTTCTCTTGGCCTCTGGGAGGCACTGGCAGGAGACTGAAAGGCAGAAGGAGTGGAGGCGAGGGTTTTTCTTTCTGCTTTGGGTGGTGTCTGTGGCAGGGGATATATCTCCTGCTAGGTAGCCCCCACCGTTATTTCAGTTAGCTATTTTTCTGTAGCTCTTTTCTCTGGGCTGGTCAACTTCTCTGTAAGGCTCCTCCTATCATCTGCCTGGTAGGAGGGAGTTTAAGCATAAGTGGAAGTGGGTAAGAAGTGGGCAATGATAGAATTTTCCTGGCTCTGGCAGGGGATTATCCTAGGGGCTCTGTTCATAATGCAAACTTCACTCAGCCCCCAGTGTCTGCTTCAGCATCTTCACCCTTAGCCATGTCTGATCTCCCTAAGCCTAGAATTCTGGGATCCAACCTTTCCAGATGACAAACTCTAATTTTCCACCCTGGTAGAAGAGGGCCAAGACTTTCAATTATGTTCTTCTGTTCCAGCACCAGCCCTCACCCCTGACCTCAGAGCTATGTGGTATCTCCAATCCTGTCTTTTAGCCTTTCTGGGGCACCACAGCATGAACTGGTTTTCCTTTTGTAGACTCCCACCCTTGTCTCCTTAGCAGAACTGAGAAAACCGAAAGAAATATAGATATATATATATTTTTAAATTTTTTTTTTAAATAGAGACGGGGTTTCTCCACGTTGGTCAATCTGGTCTTGAACTCCTGACCTCAGGTGATCTGCCCGCCTCAGCCTCCCAAAGAGCTGGGATTACAGGCATGAGCCACCGCGCCTGGCCCGAAAGAAATATTAAAGCGAAATTCTGCAATCAAGAGATTCTGAGCATTTACCAAAATTTTATTTAACTCATTAAGGAAGGAACAATCAGGCAGACAAAAGAAGCTGGTTTGCCGAAGCTTGAAAAACTCGTGTGTGTGTGTGTGTGTGTGTGTGTGTGCGTGTGTGCGTGTTTACATTTGCATGTTCACATAAACAAACAGAGTTAGAGATAAAGGAACTCCAAGGACAATTTGCTAGGTAAAATTCAAGACTGATTAATTTCTTACAGGGCAATAAAATCCTTGCATTTAACCACACAACCAGGCTATAAAAACATAGAAGCTATTCATCTCTAAGGTTAAATTATAACTTTGTAGAACCATAAAACTGTCTGTTTCTTCAATCATTATGGATAAATTAGATACAATGTGGCAATGGAATTTCATTCCCCTGGTGTGTCCCCATGAGGGTAAATTCCCAGGATACAGGTTCAGCTTTTATTAAAACAGGGTTTGAAAAAGTGTTCCCCTAAGATCTCAGGAATTAGGCAATCATAATTTTGCCATTTTCCCAAATGTGAAATCATTTTCTCTTTAATCTGTGTCAGGGAAGGTCTGAAATATGCCCTTTTTTTTTTTTTTTTTTTTTAAGACAGGTCCTCACCCTATTGCCCAGGCTGAAGTGCAGCAGCACTATCACAGCTCACTGTAGCCTTGACCTCGGGCACAAGCCATTGTCCCACCTCAGCCTCCTGAGTAGCTGGGACCGGGTGTGTGCCACCACATCTGGCTATTTTATTTTATTTTTGTAGAGATGGAGTTTTGCCGTGTTGTCCAGGCTGGTCTCGAACTCCCAAGCTCAAGCAATCCACCTGCCTCAGCCTCCCAAAGTGCTGAGATTACAGGCCTGAGCCACCACGCCCAGCCTAGAATATCTGAAATGTTTATTCTCGACATCACTAGCTCAATCTTGTTTCAATGCCTGTTCTTTTTGTCCTTGTGGGTTTTGCGCTTTTTAAAAAAAAACTGTTATTTTAGTGAGGTTTGGAGAGGACATAGGCCCAAATGCATGAACTTAATTCCTGGCTTTTAAACATTTTTATTTTATTTTATTTTTTGGTAGAGACAGGGTCTCGCTATGTTGCCCAGGCTGGTCTTAAACTTCTGGCCTCAAGCAGTCCTTCTGCCTCAGCCTCCCAAAGTGTTAGGATTACAGGTATAAGCCACCAAGCCTGGCCCAGTTCTGCTTTTTTGATTCCACATTTCCTCCTGCTCTCTATTGTCCACGACCTTCTTCAAATGCCTGGCCTATTGGCTTTTCAGTTTCCTGATGCTGCTATAGATGTATTACTTTCCCTCTTTCATGTCTTTTCTGGATTTCACTGGGAGTTTTCAGCAGGAGTGATGGTGCGTATTTGCGTGTTCTACGTACTCCCTTGATCCAGGTCTTCTCCTGACTGTACCAACGCTTGTTTCCAAATATCAAAGAGATTTCCACCTTTGGGGATAGAAGCAAACTGTTCCTATTATTCAGAAAAATCATTGCTGTAACTTTGCAAGAATCAGTAGGTATCTTGTCTGCCATAGTCTTTCCAAGGGGGAAAAAACCATAAGCATCTCCTTTCCAGCCGTGACCTCTCCACTTCTTCCTCACTCCCTTCCATCTTCAGAAGACAAACTTTCTTTTGCTGGCATTCTGGCCTTCGCTGCCTCAGAGGATGCCCTTGTCAAGTTTTAGCTGTATTGCCTGGTGGGTGTGAAATCACTTTTTTTTTTTTTTTGAGAATGAGTCTCGCTCTGTTGCCCAAGCTGGAATGCAATGGCGCAATCTCGGCTCATTGCAACCTCCGCCTCCCAGGTTCAAGCAATTCTCCTGTCTCCGCCTCCCAAGTAAGTGGAATTACAGGCACGTGCCACCATGCCCGGCTAATTTGTGTATTTTTAGTAGAGACAGGGTTTCACTATATTGGCCACGTTGGTCTCAAACTCCTAACCTCAGGTGATCCACCCGCCTCAGCCTCCTAAAATGCTGGTATTACAGGCGTTATCTGGCCTGAAACCACTCTTAACATAAACCTCTCAGCTGGTCCTTGGCAAGGGCTTTGCCTCAGCTTTTCAGATTTTAGTGGGTATAAGTAGCACTAGGGGGAGCCAGTTATATATGCAGAATCCCAGGCCCCGCTGCAGGAAAGGGATAAGGTGGCTTGGAATCTACATTTTGCAGAGGACCTCATGTCAAAATCTGAGACCATCTCAGCCTCACATGAATAATGCAGGAACGGATTATAAGATATTGGATAAAAAGGAATCCAGGTGTCTGTATTGATATTAACACCAACAATTTTGGCCAGGTGTGGTGGCTCAGACCTGTAATCGCAGCACTTCGGGAGGCTAAGGCAGGAGTATCATTTGAGCCCAAGAGTTTGAGGTTACAGTGAGCTATGATCATGTCACTGTACTTCGACCTGGATAACAGAGAGAGACTCTGTCTCAAAACAACCACCACCAGAATAAATAAATAAATAAATAAACCAAAATGGTATTTTATTTTTCTTAATAGAGACAAGGTCTTGCTATGTTGCCCAGGCTGGTCTCAAACTTTTGGGCTTAAGTAATCCTCCCACCTCAGCCTCCCAAAATGTTGGGATTACAAGTGTGAGCCACTACACCTGGTCAACACCAAAAATTTTTAGGAGGGTAGAAAAGAGGGCTGGGTATGGTGGTTCATGACCATAATCCCAGCACTGTGGGAGGCTGAGGTGGGCGGATCACTTGAGCTTAGGAGTTCAAGACCAGCCTGGCCAATATGGCGAAACCCTATCTCTACTAAAAATACAAAAATTAGCCTGGCGTTGGGGTGCCCATCTGTAATCCCAGCTACTTGGGAGGCCGAGGCAAAAGAATTGCTTAAACCCAGAAGGCAGAGGTTGCAGTGAACCGAGATGGCACCACTGTACTCCAGACTGGATGACAGAGCAAGACTCCATCTCAAAAAAAAAAAAAAAAAAGAAAGAAAAAGAAATCTATGCTTCATAAAAGAATGCCAAGTTGTCAATGTAGATGAAATGATATAAATGGAAAAATTATCATTTTATGACAAGTCTATTAATAATTGACTCAGGCAGGCATCATCAATGGAATGCGAAAACATTACGATGAAAGGGGTTGGGAAAAAATATATTTATAAAGTTTGAAAGTATCATCCTACAGACTATTTAGTAATTGGAAAAAGGAAAAGGTATCTTTACCATGGAGAGAGCTGAAGGTCACCACCTTGACCATCAGATTACATTTACCATCACCATCAATGTGAAAAATGGACTGGTGTAATGCACTGAGAAGACGCAACATCACTTAATGTTTCTACCAAAAATATGAACCCAGATTTATTCTCAAGAAAATCAAGTTAGCCAGGTGTGGTGGCTCACGCCTGTAATCCCAGCACTTTGAGAGGCTGAGGCTGGTGGATCACCTGAGGTAAGGAGGTTGAGGCCAGCCTGGCCAACATGGTGAAACCCCATCTCTACTAAAAATACAAAAATTAGCCAGGCATGGTGGTACACACCTATAATCCCAGTTACTGGGAGGCTGAGGGAGGAGAATCACTTGAACTGGGAGGCAGAAGTTGCAGTGAGCAACTCAAAAAAGAAAGGAGAGAGAGAGAGAGAGAGAAAGAAAGAAAGAAAATCACGTAGTTATGATGTCATCTTGATTTTAAACACAAAGGCTTAGTCAGTGCACATGATCAACACTTTGAACTTTCAGTTCCCTTCTATCACAGCCTCCCATATTTTCTAGAAGTGTCTAAGGGAGACTCTTGTGCAGTCTTCTCAGAGCCTTCCATTCTCCACCTGGAAATGTCACCTGCCAGGCCTCTGTTGTATGAAAAGAGTTAGCATGGTCTCTGCCCTATTTCCTATATTTTTGCAAAGTGCTTCCAATGCTAAGGTGACTCTATTGTGAAATATGCCCTGAAGCCATTTTCTTACATTATGTTCCCAAAGGGACCACTTTAGACTTCCAGCATCTCACCAAGACTTTTACGTGACCACCATCCAGTTTCCGTCATTAGTCTCTGTCCTTAGGACTGAGAAGTGGGTCCAGGGCGGCTTGCAGAGGAAAGTGGCTTAGTCAGCATTGTCTTGCTGGTCTTGCTCTCTGGGGCATGGGATTCTTATTTGAGGCACGGATCCAGTCATCTAGCTCACGCTGGAACTCTCATCAGCCCATTGGTATCTTGGAGTTTAACACAAGGAAGTATTGCACAAGGCAAGCCAGAAACCCATGGACATAATGGCTGCCAATGCAGAGAAGAGGGGGTGACAGATTTAGGGAACAGCAGCCACCCTCACCCTCATTGTCCTTTCTGTTTCTCCAGCAGGAGCTTCTCCTATTTCCCGGGAAGACAGGTCTTCCTGGGGACCTCCTGCTCACCTCAGTTATCCAAACTGTATCTCTCTTTTGTTTATACTAATGATAGCATGCTAGGTACAGTGTTCTCCATCTTGCTTTTTTTATTTAATAATTTATTTTTTTTTATAAAGACGGGGTTTCACCATGTTGGTCAGGCTGGTTTGAACTCCCAACCTCAGGTGATCCGCCCACCTTGGCCTCCAAAGTGCTTGGATTACAGGCATGAGCCACCACACCTGGCCAATAATTTTTTTTTTTTTTTTTTTGAGACAGGATCTTGCTCTGTCGCCGGGGCTGGGGTGCAATGGTGCCAACACAGCTCACTGTAGCCTTGACCTCCCAGGCTCAAGCAATTCTCCTGCCTCGACCTCCCAAGCAGCTGGCACTATAGGCATGCAACACCATGCCAGGCTATTTTTAAATTTTTTGTAGAGATGGGGTCTTGTTATGTTGATGAGGCTGGTCTCAAATTCCTAGGCTCAAGCAACCCACCCACCTTGGCCTCCCAAAGTACTGGGATTACAGAAGTGAGCCACTACACTCAGCTCAACTTTTTTTTATGTGAACAGTTGTTCTTCATAACCTCTATCTTTGTCTTTTATATCTTAAAAAAACTCTTTACCATCATTTTAGTTAGGTTTCTGGAGTGAATGGAAATGAGTATTTTCTATCCACCACAAGGTTTTCTTGGAGTTTACAAGTATATGTTGATATCACTTGAAAACCTAGATAATTTCGTCTCCTCTTTTCCAATTCTGTACTTCAAATCTTTTATATAAATATATGTGTGTGTGTGTGTGTGTGTGTGTGTGTTGCATCGGAATGCTTCAAATCTTTAAAAATTTAAAGGCTAGGTGTAGTGACTCACGCCTGTAATTCCAACACTTTGAGTGGATCACTTGAGCCCAGGAGTTTGAGGTTGCAATGAACCATGATCATGCCACTGCATTCCAGCCTGGGTGACAGAACGAGACTTTGTCTCAAAAAGCAAACAAGCAAAACATGCTTATTATGGAAAAGAAGGGGGCAGAAGCCAAACTAAGGAGAGGAAGAAGTTCAACTGTGATGCAGGCCTAACAAAGCCTCAGTCAACATGGCAGGGAGTTTTTGAGTGAGAATTGCCCATTGTCCCACGTTGACCCCCAAAAGAGGAAGGCCTGTGTGCCTCCACCTGACTCAGTCATTGTACACAGGCTACCTTCGGAGGGACTAACCACATTCTCTGCAGCTGGGTAGCAAGTTCTTCCCTGAAGGGAGACCTGGGCCACACATCTCTATGTCTGTCACAATTTACCCATTCCATCAGGGTGGTGGGGAGGATTTGATGTATTGCAGGGGATAAGCAAAGAGGAATGCTTTTTCAGCTTTGCACATTCACAATGGTGTTTTGCTGCAAATCAATAGGCTCTAAAGCAAGATGTTGTCAAGAGGAAAATCGTTGTCTAAATTCCTTTAGTTCTTATTTGACATATGAAGACTCTCAGGTTGGAGCATTTCTTCCCTAAGGTGCTTTCAAAACGTAGGCCTAGGCCTGAGGGTATTACGGAGAAGAAAGGGAGGGAGAGGTAGCAGAGAATGAATATGCAATACATGCGTCCTAGTCCCTCTGTTCTAAACTGAATCATGAAGAAGCAGAGGTAGTTTGATAATTCAACTGGGCATCAAGGGCAGGAGGCATTTGTTCTAGTCCATAGTTGGGATTCTGGAAGGAGCTCACTATGTAGAATGTTGAATCCAGTTAGGAGTAATGTGCAGAGTGGCTAAGCAGGGCTACAGCCTCGACTGGATTCTTGCTATGATCCTCGGTGGAGCAAATGCTGAGACCCAGTAGGTCTGTCCTGGGGCTGCAGGGGGTGCTGAGTGGACTGATCAGCATGGACAGGAACAGAGTGAGAACAGAGCGGGCAGAACCAGGACTCAGAGATGTCCACAGGGCAAGTGAGAGCCAACAAGAGGCTAAATCATCAGACCTAGCTCAAACAGAAAAAAAATGGATCTCCTCAGTGACGGATGTCAGCGGGTAGGAGCTAGACACATAAACCTACCTCTCCTTGTTCATCCGGATGCCCTCTGAAAATGGGACAGGTACAAAAACCCAAAGATCTGAGTATTTATTTTTAAAAGACTATCAGTCATGCTTCTCCTGCATAACAACCTCGAAACAAAAGGACTTAGAACAAGCTTTGAGTCTCTGCTTATAGGCTACAGGTTCAGCTGCTGTTCTCTGGCTTCAACTAGAATCAGCTGGGCTTGGCTCCAGGCTGTGAGTGGGACTCAAGTCTGCTCCACAAGTCTCCTCATTCTGGGACCAGCAGCAATTGTGACATGCTCTTTATATGACAGAGGACAGGATTACAAGAGCCAAACCAAACCATGCAGGTGCATTTTTAGCCTCCAGCCTCGGCAACAAGAGCAAAACTCCATCTAAAAAAAAAAAAAAAATTAGCTGGTCACAGTGGAGCATGCCTGGTAAAATATATGCATCAGGTTCTTGAACTGTGGCCCTGTTGGCCTTTATTCTCCAGATCACCTCACAGTTCTGTTCCTGCTCCAGCCATCACACATACTTCACGCCGGCAGGATAGAGGAAAGGGCAAAGAAGGGGCATAGAGTAACACCAGCTGTCTCTTAGGGAAGATTCCCAGAAGCTTCCATGTGATATGTCTGCCTTCATCTGGTGTCCAGAACAAGAGATAGGGCCACAGTTCAAAGGGGGTCTGGGCTGAGGTGAGAGGATTGCTTGAGCCTAGGAGGTTGTAGCTTCAGTGAGCTATGATTATACTACTGCACTCCAGCCTGGGCAACAGAGCAAGACCCTGTCTCTTAAAAAAATTCATGAATAAAATTTAAATAATAAAAAATTGCAGATGAAGATGTACTCATTGAGCTCACCTTCCCAGTCTGAACAGACACTCATGGTTTTTATACCTTTGCTATAATGTACATAGCATTGTTTTGGTTATATTTATTTTAATTTATATTAATGATGTCATATTGTAAATATTCTTTTGTAGCTCATTAAACCGTGTTTCTAAGATTCATCCATATTCATTCATTTTAATTATATAATATTACATTGTGTAACTCTTCCGTGTTTGATTTATGTTTCACATTTGAGCCCCTCTTGATGGATACTAAATCCACCCCCCTAGTTTATCTGTTACAAACAACATGGATAAACATCTTTGGTTTTACTTCACATGTTCCCATATGCCAGAGCTTTTTTTTCTTGAAATTTTTTTTTCTTCTTTAGAGACAGGGTTTCATCATGTTGGCCAGGAGGGTCTCAATCTCCTGACCTCATGACCCGCCCACCTCGGCCTCCCAAAGTGCTGGGATTACAGGCATGAGCCACTGCACCTGTCCCCTTTTATTCTCTTTTGAGACAGCATCTCAATCTGTTGCTCAGGCTAGAGTGCAGTGGCATGATCACAGATCACTGCAGCCTTGATCTCCTGGGCTCCAATAATCCTCCTATCTCAGCCTCCTGAGGACCTGGGACCACAGGCACATGCCACCATGCTCAGCTAATTTTGCATTGTTTTTGTAGAGACGAGGTTTCATGATGTTGCCCAGGCTGGTCTCGAACTCCTGACTTTAAGCAATCTGCCTGCCTTGGCCTCCCAAAGTGCTGGGGTTACAGCCATGAGCCAGCATGCCCAACTGAGAGTTTCTTTGGAAGTGAAATTTCTGAGTTTTAGGGACATATATGTATCTTCTTTATTTTTTTTGAGACAAGGTCTTACTGTGTTACCCAGGCTGATCTCTAACTCTGGGCTCAAGCAATCCTCCTGCCTCAGCCTCCCAAATTGCTGAGATTACCCATGAGCCACCACACCCAGCAAATGTGTCTCCTACTTCAGTAGATATTACAAAATTGCTGTCCAAAGCGGTTATACTAATTTATACTTCCCACAGAAGTGTATGAGAGTTCCCATCCCATATCCTGGCAATATTAAATAATGTCAAGCTTAAAACTTTTTTCTCAATTAATGGGTATAATGGTATCCCATTGTTTTAATTTTTCTTTTCCCTCATTGCTAATGATATTGGGCATATTTACAAAGGTTGTTTCTTCATCTGGGAATTGCCTAGTCTAAATCTTTTTTTAAAATAAACTTTATAGTGATATTTGAGATATACAGCATGATGTTATGAGATACATGCATATCTATATATAGAGAGAGAGTAAAATATTTATCATAGTGAAATAAATTAACATAGCTATCATCTCACATAGTTACCTGTTTTTCCCCCAGTGGAAGGAGCAACTGTACTCTACATATTTAGCAAAAATCCCAACACAGTAAACTATTAATTACAGTCCTCAGCTAGGCATGAAGGCTTATGCTTGTAATCCTAGCACTTTGGGAGGCCGAGGCAGGAGACTCGCTTGAGTGCAGGAGTTCAAGACCAGCTGGGCAACATGGTGAAATCTCCATCTCTAGTAAAAATAGAAAAATTAGCTGGGCACGGTGGCTCACGCCTGTAATCAATCCCAGCACTTTGGGAGGCCAAGGCGGGTGGATCACGAGGTCAGGAGATCAAGACCATCCTAGCTAGCATGGTGAAACCCTGTCTGTACTAAAAATACAAAAAATTAGCCGGGCATGCTGGCGTGCGCCTGTAGTCCCAGCTACTTGGGAGGCTGAGGCAGGAGAATCACTTGAACCCAGGAGGCAGAGGTTGCAGTGATCTGAGATCATGCCATCACACTCCAGCCTGGGCGACAGAGCGAGACTCTGACTCAAAAAAGAAAAAAAAGAAAAATTAGCTGGGCATAATGGTGCACACCTGTGGTCCCAGCTACTTGGGAGGCTGAAGCAGGAGGACTGCTTGAACCCCAGAGGCAGAGGTTGCAGTGCTAAGACTGCTTCATTGCACTCCAGCCTGGGTGACAAAGCGAGACTCTGTCTCAAAAAAAAAAAGCCCCAAAATAAAAAAAACTATATTCCTTATGGAATCATACATTAGATCTTGAAATTTCTTCGTTTTACATATTTGCTACTCTGTATCCTTTGACGTATCTCTCAATTTCTTCCTCATTACCCTATCCCCTGGTAGCCACTTTTATTCTCTATCTCTGTATATTTGATCTTTTTGTTCTTTCCTTTTTCTTTTCTTTTCTTTCTCTTTCTCTTCCTCTTTCTCTTTCCTTCTTTCTTTTCCTTCCTTCCCTCCCCCCCTTCCTTCCTTCCTTCTTCCTTCCCTCCTTCCTTCTTTCTCTCTCTCTTTCTATCTTTCTTTCTTTTGAGACTGAGTTTCTCTCTTGTTGCCCAGGCTGGAGTGCAATGGTGTGATGTTGGCTCACCTTAAACTCTGCCTCAGGTTCAAGCAATTTTCCTGCCTCAGCCTCCCAAGTAGCTGGGATTACAGGCGCCCGCCACTATGCCCAGCTAATTTTTGTATTTTTAGTAGAGCCAAGATTTCACCATGTTTGTCAGGCTGGTCTTGAACTCCTGACTTCATGATCCCCACCTCGGTCTCCCAAATTGATGGGATTACAGGCGTGAGCCACCACGCTGGGCTCCCCCCACCTTTTTTTTAAGATTCTGTATATAAGTGAGTGAGATCGTGCAATAGTTTTCTTTTTTCTTTTTTTTTTTTGGTCTGGTTTATTTTCCTTAGCATAACGTCCTCCAGGTCCATCTATGTTGTGGCAAATGGCAGAATCATCTCCTTTTTAAAGGGTGAATAATATTCCATTGTGTCTATACACCACAAAATTTTTTTTTTTTAATCTTAGAGTCTCCCTCTGTTGTCTAGGCTGGAGTGCAGTGGCACATTCTTGGCTCACTGCAACCTCTGTAATCCCTGCACTTAGGGAGGCCGAGGCGGGCAGATCACCTGAGGTCAGGCGTTCGCGACCAGCCTGGCCAACATGGTGAAACCCCATCTCTATAAAAAAATAAAAAATAAAAAGAAGAAGAAGAAGGAGAAGAAGGAGAAGGAGAAGGAGAAGGAGAAGGAGAAGGAGAAGGAGAAGGAGGAGAAGGAGAAGGAGAAGAAGGAGGAGAAGGAGAAGAAGCAGAAGCAGAAGCGCGGGGTTGTCATTGATTTACTAAGAAATACAGTTACCCAGTGAGGCTGTCGCTGATTGGCTGATTTTCAGGGTTTTGCACCAATGAGAAGTTATTTCTAAATAATGGTGGTTATTTGTTCAGGACTCCGGACTTGAGCTAAAAAAGTATTTTCGTTTCTTTAATATGAAAAACAAGCACTTTAAATTCCTACTCCCTTCTTCTGGTGTTTCCTCCACCAAACCTGCAGGAGACACCTTAGGGATTGTCCAAATCTTCATTAGTGTAGGAAGGATTTTCGGCCAGTGTTGTAATTTAAGTGATCTAGTACCAAATACTGTGGGAGAAAAACAGCTCTAGCTATTACTGCAATTTATTGTAAAAAGATGAATACAGAGAGAGAGAGATCCAAGATGGCCAATAACTAGTACCTCAGGATTGTAGCTCCCAGTGAAAGTGCAGAGATGAGTGGACGCCACACTTTCAGACAAATTTTTGTTGCTGATGGACCAGGAGATTCCCAGTGGAGGAGCCCCACAGGTTGCCAGCACGACTCTTGTGGCCGGTGTGGCAGTTTTGCCGGTGCCCTGGCCCGGCAGTTCTCGGTGCAGAGTAAATGGGACTGGGTCCCCTTTTGGTCGATGTTTGGAGCTCCGGGAAGGCAGAACTGAAGAGGGAAGCCAGACCAGAGATTCCCGGGCAGAACAGCACCATGAAGCTCAACGCCGCTGTTTTAGCCGGCACAGTGGGTTGTTCAGATTCCAGCGCTGGGCATCAACAAGTCGGATGTCCACTCAGAGACCCAATTTGAAAGTTGGCAATTACAAAGACAACAGGTGGATAAATCCACAAAGATGGAAACTAGCGTAAAAAGGCTGAAAATACCCAAACTCAGAATGCCTCTCCTTCTACAGGGGATCACAGTTCCTCATCAACAAGGGAACAAGGCCTGATGGAGAACGAGTGTGTTCCAATAACAGAATTAGGCTTCAGAAAGTGGATAATAAGAAACTTCTGTGAGCTAAAAGAACATGTTCTAACCCAATGTAAAGAAACTAAGAACTTTGAAAATAGGCTTGACGAAATGCTAACGAGAATAGACAATTTAGAGAGGAATATAAGTGATTTAATGGAACTGAAAAACACAATCTGAGAACTCTGTGAAGTATGCACAGGTTTCAGCAGTCGAATTGATCAAGTAGAAGAAAGGATAACAGAGGTCGAAGACCAATTTGATGAAATGTAATGAGAAGACAAGATTAGAGAAAAAAGAGTAAAAAGGAATGAGCAAAGTCTCCGAGAAATATGGGACTACGTGAAAAGACCTAATTTACCTTTGATAGGTGTACCTGAATGTCATGAAGAGAATGAATCCAAGCTGGAAAATATTCTTCAGGATATTATTCAGGAAAACTTTCCTAACCTAGTAAGGCAGGATAATACTCAATTCCAGATAATACAGAGAACACCACAAAGATATTCCTCAAGTAGAGCAACTCCAAGACACATAATCGTTAGATTCACTAGGGTTGAAATAAAGGAGAAAATTCTAAGGGCAGCTAGAGAGAAAGGTCAGGTTACCCATAAAGGGAAGCCTATCAGACTCACAGATCTCTCAGCAGAAACCCTACAAACTAGAAGAGAATGGGGGTCAATATTCAATATCCTCAAAGAAAAGAATTTTCAACCCAGAATCTCATATCCAGCCAAACTAAGCTTCATAAGTGAAGGAAAAATAAGATTTTTCGTGAACAAGCAAGTTCTCAGAGATGTTATCACCACCAGGTCTGCTTTACAAGAGCTTCTGAAAGAAGCACTACATACAGAAAGGAACAACCAGTATTAGTCATCCCAAAAACTTACCAAAAGCTAAAGAGTATCACCATAATGAAGAATCTATATCAACTAATGGGCAAAACAGCCAGCTAGTATTAAATGACAATATTAAACTCATATATTTAATATTAATCCTAAATTTAAACGGATTAAATGCCCCAATCAAAGACACAGATAGGCAAATTGAATAAAAAGTCAAAACCAATCGGTACGCTGTATCCAGATCTATCTCACAAGCAAGGACACACAAAGACTCAAAACAAAGGGATGGAGGAAGATTCACCAATCAAATGGAGAGCAAAAAAAAAAAACAAAAAAAAACAAAAAAAACCAGGAGTTGTAATTTTCGTCTCTGACAAAACAGACTTTAATAGTAATAAAAACTAAAAGAAACAAAGAAGGACATTACATAATGGTAAAAGGATCAATGCAACAAGAAGAGCTAATGATCATAAATAATAGGCACCCAATATAGGAGCATCCAGATACATAAGACAAGTTCTTAATGACTTATAAAGAGACTTGGACTCCCGCACAATAACAGCGGGAGACTTTAACACCGTATTGTTAACATTAGACAGATCAACAAGATAGAAAATTAACAAGGACATTTATGATTTGAACTCAGGCCTGGAACAAGTAAACTCAATAAATATCTATAGAATTCTCCACCCCAAATGCACAAAACATACATTTTTCTCAGTATTATATTACACCTGTTCTAAAAGTGACCACATAATTGGAAGTAAATCGCTTTTCAGCAATTGCATAGTATTTCACAGGTTTAAATGAAATATTGGTTGGCTGTTTGTTATTTTCTTCCCTTATTCCTTCCTGTCTCCGTTGTTAAGCACAATTATTGGCATAAAAGAGGTCTTTAATACCTATTTTTGATTGCATTCCAGCCTGGGCAATAGAACAAGACTCCTGTTCTCTCTCCCCCTTTTTCTTCCTCTTTCTTTAAAAAAAAAGAAAAAAAAAAAAGAAAATTGAGACCTCAATTCTACCAACCCCACCCGCCCCCCCCAACCCCAAAAAAAAAAGAAAAAAAAAATTTAAAGCCAGGCATGGTGGCTCATGCCTGTAATCCAAGCACTTTGGAGGCCAAGGCGGGCAGATCACCTGAGGTCGGGAGTTCAATACCAGCCTGACCAACACAATGAAACCCCGTCTTTTTATCAAAAAAAAAATAAAAAAGAGAAGATGCCTCCAAATTTTTTTTTTAGAGACCGAGTCTCACTATGTTGCCCAGGCTGGAGTGCAGTGGCCATTCACAGGCACGATCCCATGACTGATTAGCACTGGAGTTTGACCTGCTCCGTTTCTGACCTGGGCCGGTTTACCCCTCCTTAGGCAACCTGGTGGTCCCCCGCTCCCAAGAGGTCACCATATTGATGCCGAACTTAGTACGGACACCCGATCGGCGTAGCACAGTACAGCCCAGAACTCCTGGGCTCAAGCAAGCCTCCAGCTTCAGACTCCCAAGTAGCTGGGACTACAGGCACGCGCCACTGCACCTGGTGCCTCCAAGCTTTTGATACAACTTTCCCTCTGCCTACAATGCTAGAATGTCCTTCCCTCTTCTTCCCACTGGGCTGTGCCTTCTGGTGTCATCAAAGCTGTCGACTCACTGCAGCCTAGATCTTTTTGCAACCATACCAGCCTTTGGTGCATCCTGCAGCACTTCTCATCTGAACCTCTCACTTGACATTTAGCAAATTAAAGCTTGAATCTTATATACCTTGCTATTTTATTTCTTTTTTGCAGTAGGACATATTGTTTTGTTTGTTTCTTTGTTTTTGAGAGGTAGTCTCTGTTGGCCAGGCTGGAGTGCAGCGGTATGATCTTGGTTCAGTGCAATCTCTGCATCCCCGGGTTTAGGCGATTCTCCTGCCTCAGCCTCCTGAATAACTAGGATTACAGGCACCTGCCACCATGCCCAGCTAAGTTTTGTTTTTGTTTTTGTTTTTTTTTTGAGCTGGAGTCTGTCTCCGTTGCCCAGGCTGGAGTGCAGTGGGCATAATCTCGGCTCACTGCAACTTCCGCCTCCCAGGTTCAAGCAATTCTCCTGCCTCAGCCTCCCAAGTAGCTAGGATTATGGGTGCACACCACCATGCCTGGCTAAATTTTGTATTTTTAGTAGAGACTGGGTTTCACCATGTTGGCCAGGCTGGTCTCAAACTCCTGACCTCAAGCAATCTGCCTGCCTCAGCCTCCCAAAGTGCTGGGATTATAGGTGTGAGCCACCACGCCCAGCCTGCCTACAGTAGGGCATATCTGACTGCTTATCAAAGCCTTGAAGGAAGAGCCTACTCAAGACAGGCACATGATAGCAATTAGCTGATGGTATGAAAGGAATTGGCGGTGAGCAGATCAGATGGGAGTGGTGTATTAGTTATCTGTTGCCATGTAACAAAATTATGAGAAAACCTATATCGGTCTGGGTCCAACCAAGAGAGAAACCTCACAGTAATTTAACGGGAAATTTTAATATGATTATTAAAACAAGGGATTGGAGTAACAAAGAATTGGTTAGTAAGGAGTTATGAGAACCCTACAGAATAATGAATAGCTGACGGTACCTCCCAATAGCAGGCCGTACCTCCCAAGGCTGAGATACAGCACCCAAGAAAGAGATACCCTCTCCCAACCCAGGGCTGAGACCCAGACCTTGAGTAGAACACAGCCCATGGCTCACAAGGTGGCAGAAAAGTCACTGTACTGTCATGCCAGGGGATCTCGCCAGAAATATGCCCTCTAGGATGCCAGGGAAAGCTCTTCCCAGGGAGGTGTGGAACCAGAGACTTTCCACTACAGAGCTAACCAAGTGGGGTGCAGGGGAAGCTGCTGCCCACTGGGTGCTGCTGGCCTTCATGTGCTGCGGGAGCTGGCACTGGAGACGCTGTGGGTGCTGCAGGAGCCTGATGCTGGAGAAGCCATCTGCACACAGGTGCTGTGTGAGACAGAAGTTGGAGGCATTCTGCTTACACTACAGCCCAAGGTGGGCAGTGCCAGGAGAAGCTGCTAACCACTGGGCGTTGCTGGCTACTCCAGGGACTGGGTGCTGAAAGCTGTTTGCACAGCAGGAGCCTGTAAATCAAGCACACTGGAACCAGGAAGCAAAAACGTTTTCCTCCCACAGTGTCTCTCCAGCTCCCTTCCTCTTAATTTAAATATCAATAAACATACGTTATCTCTCACAGGAATTTGAGAGCATCTTGACTGGGTAGGTTCTGGCTCTCAGTCAAGCTGTGGTTACAGTCACATTTTTGCCAGGGACTGTTGTTATTTGAAGGCTTGACTGGGGCTGGAGGATCCCCTTCCAAGACAATGCACTTATGGGACTGACAGGTTGCTGCCAGCTGTTGGCAGGAGATCTCAGTCTCTCTACACGTGGGCACCTCCACAGGGGTGTTTGAGAGTCTTCACAACATAGCAACTGGCTTCGCTTACAGTAAATCATCCAAGAGAGAACAGAGCAGATGCTGCAATGTCTTTTTCTGACCTTACCTCAGAAGTCATACAGTGTTACTTCCACCACATTCTGTTCATTAGAAGTCAGTCTAATGGAGGAGGGGAAAAACAAACAAACAAAAACAAACAAAAAAGAAGTCAGTCTAGCCCCCATTCAAAGGAAGGGAATTAGGCTTTACCTATTAAAGAGAAGAGGATCAAGTAATTTGTGAACATTTAAAAAAACCACAGCTGGGCACAGTGGCTCACGCCTGTAATCCCAGCACTTTGGGAGGCCGAGGCAGTTGGATCACTTGAGGTCAGGAGTTCGAGACCAGCCTGACCAACATGGTGAAACTCTGTCTCTACGGAAAAAAATACAAAATTAGCCAGGCATAGTGACACGTGCCTGTAATCCCAGCTACTTGGGAGGCTGAGGCAGGAGAATTGCTTGAACTCGGGAGGCGGAGATTGCAGTGAGCCAAGATCACGCCATTGCACTCCAGCCTGGGCAACAAGAGTGAAACTCTGTCTCAAAAATAAATAAATAAATAAATAAATTAATTAAAAAAATAGGCCGGGCGTGGTGGCTCACGCCTGTAATCCAAGCACTTTGGAGGCCAAGGCGGGCGGATCACCTGAGGTCAGGAGTTCAAGACCAGCCTGACCAACATGATGAAACCCCGTCTTAAAAAAAAAAAAGAAAAGAAAAATTAATTAAAAAAATAACCACTACTGGGGCATTGTCAACAAGGACTAATTGGACACCTACCGTGTGCTCAGGAGCTAGATGCATCTGTATCCCCACAGAGACGTTCCCTGCCAAGGAGAAGAGAAATTCTATAACCAGTAGTTAACACTCCATCCCTTCCCTCTGTCTTCTTCTTCCAGTTGTTTAGCTTGTTTTCTCACCTGCAGACCTCTTTGACCATCAGGCCATTCTATTTCCAAAGAAACATCTCTTCCCACCTTCTCACTTAATTCTAAGGTCCGGAGAAGAGGAGTGGCTTGAATTGGATCTCCAGAGAGGAGAGACAGGCTCTCCAGGTTGAAACGCTTGGACTTTACAGGTAGGGAAACCAAACAGAGTTTTCCTCTGATGGGATTGTGATAGGCGCAGGGTGTTGGTAGATGATTTTGGCCAGGCAGATTGCCAGTTACTCCTCTAACTGATTACCTGAAGGAGAAGTATGAGAGACAGAGACAAAGAGAACTCCAGCCCCACTGCATGACTTCTAGTAGGACCCCAACACAGGGTTCTTAAGCAAACTGGGCTAGAGTCCCTGGCTGTGTCTTAAAACTTAAAGCAAGCGGGCACAACGGCTCACACCTGTAATCCCAGCACTTTGGGAGGCCAAGGCATGTGGATCTTGAGGTCAGGAGTTTGAGACCAGCCTGGCCAAGATGGTGAAACCCCATTTCTACTAAAAATGCAAAAATGAGCCAGGCATGGTGGTGGGCACCTGTAATCCCAGCTACTTGGGAGGCTGAGGCAGGAGAATCGCTTGAACCCCGGAGGCAGAGGTTACAGTGAGCCGAGATCGCGCCTCTGCATTCTAGCCTGGGTGACAGAGCAATACTCCGTCTCAAATAAACAAACAAACAGATAACTTAATGCAGGGGCTGGGCATCTGTAATTCTAGTGCTTTAGGAGGACAGGCATGGGGATCACTGGAGGCCAGGAGTTCCAGACCAGCCTGGGCAATATAGCAAGACCCCCAATTCTACAAAATATTAAAATATTAGCCAGTTGTGGCAGTGTGCACAGTAGCCTCCCAGATACTTGGGAGGCTAAGGTAGTAGGATTACTTGAACCCAGGAGTTCAAGGCTGCAGTCAGCTATGATTGTGCCACTGCACTCCAGCCTGGGTGATAGAGTAAGACCCTGTCTCTGAAAAAAACAAAACACAAAAAACCTTAAAGCAGAGCCTTTCCTTTTCTCTAAACTCACATTTTACCAATGACGACTCTCTGGGCCCAAAGCAATAAGAACTCTGGAGTTGCTCTTATGAGTGAAGAAACAAAGAAGAGGAGGAGAGAAGAAAGATTGGTTTAATTTTTATGAAATCGGATTTTTTTTTTTATCATCAGCAAATACAACCTTTATACATCTCTGATAATAATAGGTGGCAAATGCGGTAGGCAGCCTTCTAAAATTATCCCAGTGACCCCCCACTTCTTAAATATGCCCTGTTTAATTTGCTGCCCTTGAATCTGAGCTGGAGCTAGTAATTTGCTTCTAACCTAGAATATGGCAAAGTGAGAGCATATGTATTTATTCATTTATTTTTTTGAGACGGAGTCTCGTTCTGTCACCCAGGCTGTAGTGCAGTGGCGCGATCTCAGCTCACTGCAACCTCTGCCTCCCAGGTTCAAGCAATTCTCCTGCCTCAACCACCCGAGTAGCTGGGATTACAGGTGTCTGCCATCATGCCCAGCTAATTTTATTTTTAGTGAGAGATGGGGTTTCGCTATGTTGGCCAGGCTGGTCTCGAACTTCTGACCTCAGGTGATCTGCCTGCCTCAGCCTCCCAAAATGCTGGGATTACAGACACGAGCCACCACGCCGGCCACATGGTACTTTTGAGGTTAAATTACAATAGACTGTGATTTCCTCTTGTTCCCATTCTCTCTTGCCCTTTCACTTGCTCATGCTGATAAAGGCAGCTGCCAAGTTGTGAGCTTCCTTGTGGACAGGCCTACGTGGTAAGGAAACTGGGAAGGACCCAGGCCAACAGCCTGTGCAGAGCCGAGGTTGTCAATTCAGCAGCCTGCAAGGATCCAAAATCTGCCAACAACCTCTTGAATAAGCTTGGAAGCAAATGCACCCCCCAGTGGACACTGAAGATGACTGCAGCCCCAGCCAGCACCTTGACCGCAGCCTTGTGAGAAACTCAGAACCAGAGTACGTGGCTAAGCTGTGATAGATTCCTGACACACAGAAACCGAGAGACAAAAAATAATGAGTTAAGCCACTGATATGGTTTGGTTCTGTGTCCCCACCCAAGTCTCCCGTCAAACTGTAATTCTCAATGTTGGGGGACGGACGTGGTGGGAGGTGATTGGATTATCGGGGCAGATTCCCCACTCCCTGCTTTCTTGAAAGTGACTGAGTTCTTACGAGATCTGATGGTTTAAAAGTGTGTGACACTTCCCCCTTTGCTCGCTGTCTCTGCCATGGTAAGATATGCAAGCCACTGCATTCCAGCATGGGCGACAGAGCAATACTAAAAAAAAAAAAAAAAAAAAAAAAAGATGTGCCTGCTTCCCCTTTGCCTTCCACCATGATTTTAAGTTTCCTGATGCCTCAGCCATGCTTCTTGTACAGCCTGTGGAAGTGTGAATCAATAAACCTGTTTTCCTCATAAATTACCATCTCAGGAAGTTCTTTATAACAGACTAATATAGCCTTTGGGAGAATTCGTTTATGCAAGAAGGTAACCAGTATAACAGGTGATTGTTCTAAGGTCCAGGCACTGGGTCAGGTCTCTTCTTCCACTCAAGGATGGAAAGAACACCCAATGCTACACTCAAGTGTGAGCCTTTCATGCCTGTGACTCCTGCCCACAAGTAACTGTGGCCATCTGTGTGTTCTGGAACATGACATAGATTCCTTTGAGAGAAGCAGGAAGGGCATGGAGAGAGAGCTTCCCCCTCTACAACCCACTGAGCCCAAGAATAAACCAAAACCCCAGCCTGGGAGACCCCCTTTCCTCTCCAATGTCTTCCTTTCCTCAAAATCCCCTTATTGCCCCTGAGCTTCTCAGTCATTGCCACCTTAGAATGCTCTTTCCTATCAGCTGGGCCAAGGAGTCCTGCAGTCAAACCTAAGTGACAGCCAGGAACAGGGGCCCCTGCCTGTAATCCCAGCACTTTGGGAGGCTGAGGTGGGAGGATTGCTTGAGCTCAAAAGTTTGAGAAAAGCCTGGGAAACATAGCAAAACCCCACCTCTACCAAAAAAAAAAAAGAAAAAGAAAAGGAAAGAAAAATTAGCTAAGTGTGGTGGCGCTTGCCTGTAGTCTTAGCCACTGGGAAGGCTGAGGTAGGAGGATGGCCTGAGCCCAGGAGGTTGAAGCTATGGAGAGCCATGATTGTGCCACTGCACTCCAGCCTGGGAGACAGAGTGAGACTCTGTCTCAAACAAACAAACGAACGAAGTGATGCCTATTTTTGCTGGGTGTTCTGGCTCATGCCTTGTAATCCCAGCACTGCAAAGAAAAAAAAAGGTGATGCCTATTTTTCATCCTATGAGGGGATTTTCCCGCTTGCTACCGCTTATCTGCTGATGAGTAACAGATGGCCAAATGAATGAGCAAGGAGCAAAGAGTAACAGAAATGTCATTTCTTTTTTTTCTTTGAGACAGAGTCTTGCTCTTGCTCTGTCACCCAGGCTGGAGTGCAGTGGCTCGATCTCGGCTCACTGCAACCTCTGCTGTGGGGTTCAAGCGATTCTCCTGCCTCAGTCGCCCGAGTAGCTGAGACTACAGGTGGATGCCACCATACCTGGCTAATTCTTGTATGTTTAGTAGAGACGGGGTTTTACCACGTTGACCAGGCTGGTCTCAAACTCCTGACCTCATGATCCGCCTGCCTCGGGCTCCCAAAATGCTGAGATTACAGGCTTGAGCCACTGCACCTGGCAAAATGTGATTTCTTTTTTTTTTTTTTCAAAATGTGATTTCTTAAAATAGTTTATGTATTGGGCTGGCACAGTAGCTCATGCCTGTAATCTCAGCACTTTGGGAAGCTGAGGCAGGCAGATCACTTGAGATCAGTAGTTCAAGAAAACAGCCTGGCCAACATGGTGGAACCCTATCTTTACTAATAATTCAAAAAAATTAGTCAAGCGTGGTGGCACGCACCTGTAGTCCCAGCTACTTGAGAGGCTGAGGCATGAGAATCACTTGAACCCAGAGGTTGCAGTGAGCTGAGATCATTCCACTACACTCCAGCCTGGGTGACAGTGTGAAACTGTGTCTCCAAAACCAAAAAAAGTGTATGTGTTGTTTGATATGCAGTGACCTAGTTACATACAATAGAATGAGAGGAGGAAATGAAGGCAGAGAAAGAGAGCTGAGTTCCCGAAGTGGGATTCAATCTCTTCATGTTTCCTGGTGTGCTACAGAGAGCACCAGAAGATCCACCAAGACAAGTGTGAGAATCACAGCTCCTTCTAAGGGAGTGAGCTGATTCCTAAGATTTGACCCATGGGTCAAATCTGGAGGAAGATTCCCCAGTGGTGAAGGCACTGGAAAGTGGCACTGTGTAATGTATCATGTCTTCTAACCCTGGAAACCATCAAAGCTAACTGCTGAGCATCAGTGACATCCTCTCGGCGCATGGTTGGCAAATTTTTGTTGTTTACAAGAGCTGGAAATGTGGGCCACTGTGTCTGGCACAGCCCCGTCAGTGGGGGTGAGGCAGGATGACGAAGGAAATCGAATTCTTACTGTGGAACCTCTCCATTCTCATATCGTCCTGGATACTCGTATTCTGGGGGATGCTGGAGTCAAATGTCAGTCCAGGAGAAAAAGAGGCCATGGAATGGAGATTTTGTAATTAAGGAGCTTAGAGACAGGACTCTTAGGCATAGGGGGGAGTGTAACGTGTGGAATTAGAAGGCACGTTTCATACTACCTGTATTCATTTTCACACTGCTATCAAGAACGACCTGAAACTGAGTAATTTATAAAGAAAAGAGGTTTAATTAACTCAACAGTTCTGCATGGCTGGGGAGGCCTCGGGAAACTTACAATCATGACGGAGGGCGAAGGAGAAGCAAGCACCTTCTTCACAAGGCGACAGGAGGGAGAGAGTGAGGGGGGAAGTGCCACACTTTTAAGTCATCAGATCTCGTGAGAACTTACTCACTATCACGAGAACAGCATGGAGGAACCTGCGTGGATGATCCCATAACCTCCAACCAGGTCCCTCCTTTGACACGTGGGGATTATAATTCAAGATGAGATTTGAGTGGGGGACACAGAGCCAAACCATATCACTACCCAAAGCAATGTACAATTCTTATCAAAATACTGCTGACATGCTTCACAGAAATAGAAAAAGAATCCTAAAATTTGCATGCACTCACAAAAGACCCTGAATAACGAAAGCCATTCTGGGCAAAAAGAACAAAACTGAAGATATCACATTACCAGACTTCAAAATACACTACAAAGCCATAGTAACAGGATAGTACTGGCATAAAAACAGACACATGAACCAGTGGAACCAAATAGAGAAACCAGAAATTAATCCATGTATCTACAGCCAACTGTTTTGTTTTGTTTTTGAGACGGGGTCTCACTCTGTCACCTATGTTGGAGTGCAGTGGTGTAATTGTGGCTCAGTGCAGACTCAAACTCCTGGGATCAAGTGATCCTCTGCCTTAGTCCCAAGAAGTAGGGACTATAGGTGTGCACCACCATGCCTGGCTAATTTTTTTTTTTGACAGAGACTCACTCTGTCGCCCAGGCTGGAGTGCAGTGGTACAATCTCAGCTCACTGCAACCTCTGCCTCCCGGGTTCAAGCAATTCTCTATCTCAGTCTCCAGAGTAGCAGGGATTACAGGCGCCCACCACCACGCCCGGCTAATTTTTGTATTTTTAGTAGAGACGGGGTTTTACCTTTTTGGTCAGGCTGGTCTTGAACTCCTGACCTGGTGATCCACCTGCCTCGGCCTCCCAAAGTGCTGGGATTACAGGCTGGTCGTGAACTCCTGACCTCGTGATCCACCTGCCTTGGCCTCCCAAAGTGCTGGGATTACAGGCTGGTTTTGAACTCCTGACCTTGTGATCCACCTGCCTTGGCCTCTCAAAGTGCTGGGATTACAGGCGTGAACCACCACACCTGGCCTAATTTTTTTTTTTTTTTTTTAGATGGAGTCTCGATCTGTCGCCCAGGCTGGAGTATAGTGGCGTGATATCAGCTCACTGCAACCTCCACCTCCCTGGTTCAAATGATTCTCCTGCCTCAGCCTCCCAAGTAGCTGGGACTACAGGCACCCACCACTATGCTCGGCCAATTTTTTTGTTTGTTTGTTTAGTAAACACGGGATTTCACCATGTTAGACAGGATGGTCTTGATCTCTGACCTTATAATCTGCCTGCCTAGGCCTCCCAAAGTGCTGGGATTACAGGTGTGAGCCACCGCGCCCGGCCAGTTTTTTTTTTTTTTAAATGGAGATGGAGTCTCACTATGTTGCCTAGCTGGTCTCAATCTCCTGAGCTCAAGCGATCCTCACTTCAGCCTCCCAAACTGCTTGGATTATAGGTATGAGCCACTGCACCTGGCCAGCCAACTGGTTTTTAACAAAGGTGCCAAGGACACTCATTGAGGAAAGGACCATCTCTTCAATAGATGGTGCTGAGAAAAGTGGATATCAAATATAGAAGTATGAAACCCCCACCTTTCATCCTACATAAAAATCAACTCAAACTGGGTCAAAGATCTAAACGAAAGACCTAAAACTATAAAACATCTAGAAGAAAACATAGGGGAAACACTTTAGGACATTGGTCTGGGAAAAGATTTTATGAATAAGACTTCAAAAGAACAGGAAACAGAAAGGAAAATAAACAAGTAGGATTGCTGGGCATGGTGGCTCACACCTGCAATCCCAGCACTTTGGGAGGCAGAGGCAGGAGGATCATGAGGTCAAGAGATCGAGAACATCCTGGCCAGTGTGGCGAAACCCCATCTCTACTAAATATACAAAAATTGGCTGGGAGCGGTGGCGCACACCTATAGTCCCAGCTGCTCAGGAGGCTGAGGCAGAAGAATTGCTTGAACCTGAGATGCGGAGGTTGCGGTGAGCCGAGATAGCGCCATTACACTCCAGCCTGGGTGACGAAGTGAGACTCTGCCTTGGAAAAAAAAAAGTAAGATTATATAAAATAAAACAGGCCGGGCGCAATGGCTCATGCCTGTAATCTCAGCACTTTGGGAGGCTGAGGCAGGCAGATCACGAGGTCAGGAGTTTGAGACCAGTCTGGGCAACATGGGGAAACCTCCTCTCTACTAAAAATACAAAACTTAGCCGGGTGTCGTGGCACACTCCTGTAATCCCAGCTACTTGGGAGGCGGAGGCAGGAGAATCGCTTGAATCCAGGAGGCAGAGGTTGCAGTGAGCCGAGATCATGCCACAGCACTCCAGTCTGGGTGATAGAGCGAGACTCCATCTCAATAAAAAACAAAAAGCAAAAACCCCAAAAAACAGCTTCTATACCACAAAGAGAACAACAGAGTGAAAAGACAACCTACAAAATGGGAGAAAAGATTTACCAACTACTCATTCAACAGGGGATTAATATCCCACATATACAAGGATCTCAAACACCTCTACAGCAAAAACTAAACAAAACAAAAACCAAACAACTTGATTTAAAAAATGGGCAAATGGGCCAGGCATGGTGGCTCACACTTGTAATCCCAGCACTTTGGGATTCCAAAGTGGGTGTGGATCACTTGAGATCAGGAGTTCGAGACTAGCCTGGCCAATATGGTGCCCTGTCTCTACTAAAAATACAAAAAAAAAAAAAAAAAAAATCGCCAGGCATGTTAGTGCACACACCTGTAGTCCCAGCTGCTCAGGAGGCTGAGGCAGAAGAATCACTTGAACCTAGGAGGTGGAGGTGGAGGTTGCAGTGAGCCAAGATCATGCGACTGCATTCCAGCCTGGGCAGCAGAGTGAGACTCTGTCTCAAGAAAAAGAATTCCATTGTATGAATGTACCATGATTTATTCAACCAGTTGGTAAATCTTAAGTTATTTATATTCATTACAAATGATGCTGCAAGGAACTAGATCTTTATACCTACCTACTTCCTTGGCATATATGAGAATATTTCTGTGGGAAAATTCCTAGAAGTGGAATTATTAGGTCAGAGACTGTGTTAGTTATTGCCAAATTTCCCTCTGAAGAAGTTTCATCAATTTTTTTTTTTCACTTTTTTTTAAATTTTTTATTTAAATATATAGAGATGGGGTTTCTCCATGTTGGCCAGGCTGGTCTCAAACACCTCACTTCAGGTGATCTGCCCACCTCGGCCTCCCAAAGTGCTGGGATTACAGGCGTGAGCCACCGCGCCCGGCTGAAGCTTCATCAATCTTTTGCTCTTACCAGTAATACCTTTCCCACCCCTTGACTAACCCATTGTATTACAAAACTTTAGCAGTCTTTTAGGGAGAAAATGGCATATCTTTCTGACATGATCTGGGTTTACATTTCTCTTATCACAACTTAGGTCAGAAGTCATGAGATCAGACAAAGTAAGACTTTGTCTCCATAAAAAGGGCAAATGACCTAATGACCTAAACAGACATTTCTCAAAAGAAGACATACAAATGGCCAGGAATTTTATGAAGAAAATGCTCAGCATCACTAATCACCAGGGAACTGCACATTTTGATGATAGGATGCCTTTTATCAAAAATATAAAAAATAAATACTGGCAAGGATGTGGAGGAAAAGGAACTTGTATACACTATTGGTGGGAATGTAAACTAGTACAGCCACTATGGAGAACAGTATGGAGGTATGTAAACCCCAAATATCTCAGACAGCTCTCAGTTAATGTAGAAAGTTTGCTTTGCCAAGGTTGGAGGACATGAACCCGTGAGAGCCTCAGAAGGTCCTGACCACATGTGCCGAAGGTGGTCAGAGCACAGCTTGGTTTTATACATTTGAGGGAGAAGAGACATTAATCAACATATGTAAGATTAACATTGGTTCTGTCTGGAAAGGTGAGAGAGACGACTTGAAGCAGTGAGGGAGCTTCCAGGTCATAGGTAGACAAGAGACAAATGATTGCATTCTTTTGATTTTCTGATTAGCATCTCCAAAGGAGGCAATCAGATATGTGTGTATCTCAGTGAGCAGAGGGGTGACTTTGAATAGAATGAGAGGCAGGTTTGCCCTAAGCAGTTCCCAGCTTGACTCTTCACTTAAGCTTAGTGACTTCAGGGCCCCAAATTTATTTTAACTTCACATGTACCACAAAAAGCTACAAATAGAACTACCATATGATCCAGCAGTTCCACTACTGAGCGTTTATCCAAAGGAAAGGAAAACAGCCCAGGCACGGTGGCTCACACCTGTAATACCAGCAGTTTGGGAGGCCGAGGAAGGTGGATCATGAGGTCAGGAGTTCAAGACCAGCCTGGCCAAGATGGTGAAACCCCATGTCTACAAAAAAAAAAAAAAAAAAAAAAAAACGCCAGACATGGTGGTGGGCGACTGTAATCCCAGCTACTCATGAGGCTGAGGCAGGAGAATTGCTTGAACCTGGGAGGTGGAGGTTGTAGTGAGCTGAGGTCATGCCACTGCACTCCAACCTGGGCGACAGAGCAGTGAGACTCCGTCTCAAAAATTAAAAAAAAAATAAAAAAATAAAAAAGGACAGGAAAACTGTGTGGAAGAGATATCTTCATTCTCATGTTTATTGTAGCACTATTCACAACAGCCAAGATAGTGAATAGACCTGCATGTCCAACAGCAGATGAATGGGTAAAGAAAATGTGATATAGGGTCAGGTACAGTGGTTCATACCTGTAATCCCAGCTGTTTGGGAGGCAGAGGCAGGAAGATCTCTTGAAGCTAAGAGTTTGAGACCAGGCAAGGCATGGTGGCTCATGCCTGTAATCCCCGTGATACAGCTCTGATCATTGGAGAAACACCAGGGTTCTTTGTCTCTCGCTGATTAGATAAATGACATGGACACATGTGGAGTGGTTTTAAGGAATGGAAAGTCTAATAGGCAAGAAAGAAGAAACCACCTTCCCGTAGCATACAAAGCCCGTGTGCCACAGAAAAGCAGCCCTTTATACTGGGAGGCTGGAGGAAGCAGTGTCTGATTTGCATAGGGCCCAGGGAATTGGTTTGGCGGAGGAGGGCGGATCACCTGAGGTCAGGAGTTTGAGACCAGCCTGGCCAACATGGTGAAACCTGTCTCTACTAAAAATACAAAAATTAGCTGGGCTGGTGGCACACGCCTATAATCCCAGCTACTGGGGAGGTGACACGGGAGAATCTTTTGAACCTGGGAGGCGGAGGTTGCAGTGACCCGAAATCACGCCACTTCACTTCAGCCTGAGTGACAGAGCCAGACTCCGTCTCAAAAAAAGAAAAAAAATATAAGACCAGCCTGTGGAATATGACCCATCTGTACAAATATATATGTATATATTTGTACACATATATGTGTGTATATATGTGTGTATATATATGTACATATATACATACATATATATGTACATATATATATATATATGTATCGTGGCAGGCCGCTGTCAGGCACTTTTTCCTATAGTAGCTTCTGTAGCATGGATTGC
>CAUYLG010013507.1:0-26626 GCA_963573385.1 Cacajao melanocephalus
CACACCACGCTTGGCTAATTTTTGTGTTTTTAGTAGACACAGGGTTTCACTGTGTTTGCCAGGGTGGTCTTGAACTCCTGACCTCACGTGATCTACCCTCCTTGGTCTGCCAAAGTGCTGGGATGACAGGTGTGAGCCACCGCGACCAGCCACATCTAGTTTCTCTAACTGATAGAGAAAGTTAGAGAATTCTAAAAGCTGATCTTCTGGTTATGTTCACAGGTGTCTGGAGAAGCCAATGAAACTCAGATTGCAGAAGCACTGAAGCGGTACAGTGAACGAGCTTTCTTTGTTCGGGAAGCTCTATTTCATCTGTTTAGTCTGACTCATGTGATGGAAAAAACAAAGCCAGAAATTTTAAAGGTAAGAATAAGAAACTGGATATGAAAATTTTGAAATGATCTCCTTATGCAGATAATTTTTTGAAGAAAATTGGTGAAACTTTGCATATAGTCTTTTTTTATTTTAATTTGATTGATGATGTGTGAATTATTATCCATAAATGAGAGATAAGATAGTTGTACAATATTATTGAAGTTTTATAGTAGTCTCATTAAGCAATATAAATGTCTTGTAGTACATATTTATCTACCTAAAACCAGTGACCACTGTGATATTTTATCACCAGCTACTGTAGACAATGAAAGTACAGACTGGGCGTGGTGGCTCACGCCTATAATCCCAGCACTTTGAGAAGCTAAGGTGGGCAGATCACGAGGTCAAGAGATGCAGACCATCCTGGCCAACATGGTGAAACCCCATCTCTACTAAAAATACAAAAATTAGCTGGGTGTGGTGGCATGTCCCTGTAGTCCCGGCTACTCGGAGGCTGATGCAGGAGAATCGCTTGAACCTGGGAGGCAGAGGTTGCAGTGAGCCAAGACTGTGCCACTGCACTCCAGCCTGGGTGACAGAGCGAGACTCCATCTCAAAAAAAAAAAAAAGAAAAGAAAAGAAAATGTCTCAGCTAGCCCATGCCTTATAAAAAATTAAAAAATAAAAAAATTATAAAAAAATAAAATAAAAAGAAAAGAAAATTAAAGTATGTGACTGGAATCAGGACACTGTATTGTATATTAATCCTATATTGCTTCCCAAATAGATTTTTTAGAAATACAGTATTGAGCCGTGTGTGGTAGCTTATGCCTGTAATCCCAGCACTTCAGGAGGCTGAGACAGGTGGGTAGCTTGAGCCCAGGAGTTCAGGACCAGCCTGAGCAACATGGCAAAACTCCATTTCTACGAAAAGTATAAAAAATACAAAAAAAGAGCTGGGCGTGGTGGCTCACACCCATGATACCAGCACTTTGGGAGGCCTAGGTAGGCGGATCAGGAGGTCAGGAGTTCGAGACCAGCCTGGCCAACATGATGAAACCCCATCTCTACTAAAGACACAAAACAGATTAGCTGGGCGTGGTGGCATGCGCCTGTCATCCCAGCTACTCAGGAGGCTAAGGCAGGAATCGCTTGAACCCGAGAAGCGGAGGTTGCAGTGAGCCAAGATCGTGCCATTGCACTCCAGCCTGGGCAACAGGGTGAGACTCTGTCTCAAAAAAAAAAAAAAAAAGAGAGAGAAATAAAGACAAAGAAAATATCAGAATTCCCTAAGGCACTTTCCCATGCTATTCAGAACCTACTGTGCATTCGTAACTGATCTACATTACTCCCCAAGTAAGTATTTTTTTTAAGACTGTGTTGCCCAGGCTAGAGTGCAGTGGCTATTCACAGGCCTCAAATTTCTGGGCTCAAGCAATCCTCCTGTCTCAGCCTCCCAAGTAGCTAAGACTACAGGTATACATGACAACACCCACCTATTTTAACCAAGCCAGTTTTTGAAGGGCAAGAAAGGAGATTTCTTCATTTTATTGAATGCTTAGGGCAACATTTATCAAAATGTGGTCCTTTGGGCCAGGACACAGGTAACTTTGGGATGATGAGGCAGGCAGGTCACTTGGGGCCAAGAGTTCTAGACCAGCCTGGCCAACATGGTGAAACCCCATCTCTACCAAAAATACAAAAAAGTAGCCAAGTGTGGTGCGTGCCTGTAATCCCAGCTACCCAGGAAGCTGAGGCACAAGGAACCTGGGAGGCCGAGGTTACAGTGAGCTTAGATCGTGCCACTGCACTCCAGCCTGAGTGACAGAGCAAGACTCCCTTAAAAAAAAAAAAAAAAAAAAAAAGGGGGGTCATTAAACCACTAGAAGTCTAGGATATTGCTTATTTAAAAAGCATATTTGTGGCTGGGTGCAGTGGCTCATGCCTGTAATCCCAGTACTTTGGAAGGCCAAGGTGGGAGGATCACAAGGCCAGGAGATGGAGACCATTCTGGCCAACATGGTGAAACCCTGTCTCTAACAAAAATACAAAAATTAGCCGGGTGTGGTGGTGTGTGCCTGTAGTCCCAGCTACTTGGGAGGCTGAAGCAGGAGAATTGTTTGAATCCAGGAGGCAGAGATTGCAGTGAGTCAAGATCATGCTGCTGCACTCCTATCTGGTGACAGAGTGAGACTCCATCTCAAAAAAACAAAAAAAAGCAAATGCATGGCCAGGCGTAGTGGCTCACACCTGTAATCCCAGCACTTTTGGAAGCCAAGGCAGGCAGATCATTTGAGCTCAGGAATTCAAGACCAGCCTGGGCAACTTGGCAAAACCTCATCTCTACAAAAAATACAAAAAATTAGCCGGGTGGTGGCATGCACCTGTCCCATCTCCATAGGACACTGAAGCTGGAGAATTCCTTGAGCCTGGGAGGCAGAGATTGCAGTGAGCTGAGATCACGCCACCACACTCCAACCTGAGTAACAGGAGTGAAACCTTGTCTAAAAAAAAAAAAAAACAGGACATTTGTAAACCCCATCCCAAGAAATTTAGATTCAGTACGGCTAGATGAGGCACAGTTTTAATAAGCACCTAAGATAATTCCAATGTAATTCTTATGCACAATTTTGAAAACCAGTGAGCATAGGACTATATTATATTTGCACCTTGTTTAATGGGCACAATTCCAAGAGATAGGTTTTATCCTGTTTTACGGATTATGAAATTGAGGTTTTGTGACGTTAAGTAATAATAAGTCAGTGGCAGAGCCAGAATTTGACCTCCTCGATATCTTAAATTCTGAGAATAAGGTGCTTGAGTAGGAACCAGTAACATCTTAGTCCTTAGGATATTATCACTAACACCTGTCACTCCTTCTATATATACCAGAGGTTGGCACTTGGTATAAGAATTGTCTTTTTTGGGGGGGTTTTGATTACTGTGAACCAAGCAACAAAGGACTAGATCTCTAGTCTTGATCTGAAATATTAATTCAGACTTTCAGAGAATGATTCAGAGATAAATGAAAGAATATAGGCTATTTATTTATCGAAGTAGCGTCTCTGTCACCCATGCTGGAGTGCAGTGGTATGATCATGGCTCACTGCAGCCTTGACCTTCCTCCTGGGTTCAAGTGATCCCCCTGCCTCGGCCTTCAGAGTGGCTGGGACTGTAGACGTATAACACCATGTCTGGCTGAATTTTAAAATGTATTGTTATTATTGCTTTTTGGTAGAGATGGAGTCCCACTATGTTGCCCAGGCTGGTCTCGAATTTCTGGGCTCAAGTGATTCTCCTGCCTTGGCCTCCCAAAGTGTTGGGATTATAAGAGTGAGCCACTTTTATTTTATTTTTTTAAAGATACAGGATCTAGTTGTATTGCCCAGGCTGGAGTGCAGTGATGCACGATCATAGCTCACTGCAACCTCAAACTGTTGAGCTCAGGCAATCTTCTGCCTCAACCTCCCGAATGGGTAGGACTGTAGGTGGGTGCCATCACACCTGGCTAATTTTTAAAAAATTTTTAAATAAATACATAAATTTATTTAATTAAATTAGTTAATTAATTTATGAGATAGTGTCTCACTCTGTTGCCCAAGCTAGAGTGTAGTAGTATGATCATAGCTCACTGTAACCTCAAACTCCTGGGCTCAAGCAGTCCTCCTGCTTAAGCCTCCTGAATAACTAAGACTACAGGCCCACACAACCACACCCAGATAATTTTGTAGAGACAGGGGTCTTGCTGTGTTGCCCAGGCTAGTCTCAAATTCCTGACCTCAAGTGATACTCCTGCCTTGACCTCCCAAAGTTCTGTAATTATAGGCATAAGCCACTGCACCTAGCCTAGGCAATTCCTTTTGTGTGTGTGTGTGTGTGTGTGTGTGTGAGAGACGAAGTTTCACTTTGTCACCCAGGCTGGAGTGTAATGGTGTGTGGTCTTGGTCTCGGCTCACTGCAACCTCTGCCTCCCGGGTTTAAGTGATTCTCCTGCCTCAGCCTCCCAAGTAGCTGAGACTACAGGTGTGTGCCACCACACCCAGCTAATTTTTGTATTTTTAGTAGAGACAGGGTTTCACTATGTTGGCCAGGGTGGTCTTGAACTCCTGACCTTGTGATCTGCATGCCTTTGCCTCCCAAAGTGCTGGGATTGTAGGAATGAGCCACCCCACCTGGCATCCCCCACCGCTTTTTTTTTTTTTTTTTTTTTTGATACTAAGTCTCACTCTTGCACAGGCTGGAGTGCAGTAGCATTATCTCAGCTCACAGCAACCTCTACCTTCCCTGTTCAAATGATTCTCCTGCCTCGCCTCAGCCTCCCAGGTAGCTGGGGTTTTAGGTGCCTGCCACCACACCCAGCTAATTTTTTTATTTTTAGTATAGACAGGGGTTTCACCATGTTGGCCAGGCTGGTCTTGAACTCCTGACCTCAAGTGATCCACCTGCCTTGGCCTCCCAAAGTTCTGGGATTACAGATGTGAGCCACCATGCCTGGCCAAGGCAATTCTTATAGAGAATTTTTTTGCAAAGGGAAACAAAGAAAAAAGATGGCAATTGTTTGAGGACATGAGATTAAAAGAAGGACGTTTTGATTTTTTAATTTTTTTTTAATTGAGGTGGACTCTCCCTTTGTCGTCAGGCTGAAGTGCAGTGTTGTGATCTCGGCTCACTGCAACCTCCGACTCCCTGGTTCAAGCGATTCTCTTGCCTCAGCCTCCCAAATAGCTGGGATTATAGGCCTGCACCACCGTGCCCAGCTAATTTTTGTATAGTAGAGGCAGGGTTTCACCATATTGGCCAGAATGGTCTTGATGTCTTGACCTCGTGATCCGCTCACCTTGGCCTCCCAAAGTGCTGGGATTACAGGCATGAGCCACCGCGCTCGGCCTGATTTTTTTTTTAGTAGGAAAAATACAGTTTGTTTGTATCCTGATATGAATGGTCCAATACAGAATAAAAAATTGATGTAGGAGTAGGAGGGGTGGACAGCTTCAGTAGACAAGAAAAGAATGATCTCACATATACATGGAAGGATTAGTTTTACAAAGGACCCCCAAAACATCCCTTATGATAGCAGGCAGGAAGGTGACATGTATATGTATGTATGCTGGTAAGTGGGATACATGTAGTAGTGAGAATCTGAAGTTGTTTTCTGGTTGCTTCCGTTTTCTTTTCTTTTCTTTTCTTTTCTTTTTTTTTTTTTTTTCTTTTCCTTGGAGGCAGAGTCTCACTCTGTCCCTCAGGCTGAAGTGCAGTAGCATGACCATGGCTCATTACAGCCTCTGCCTCCCAGGGCTTAGGTGATCCTCCCACCTCAGCGTCTCGAGTAGATGGGACTATAGGCATGCACTACTATACCCAGCTAATTTTATTTATTAATTTTTTGAGACGAAGTTTCACTTCTTGTCTCTCAGGCTCTAGTGCAATGGCACTATCTTGACTCACTGCAACTTCTGCCTCCTGGGTTCAAGCCATTCTCCTGCTTCAGTCTCCCAAGTATCTGGGATTACAGGCACGTGCCACCACGCCCAGCTGATTTCTATATTTTTAGTAGAGATGGGGTTTCACCATGTTGGCCAGGCTGGTCTCAAACTCCTGACCTTGGGTGATCCACCTGCCTTGGCCTCTCAAAGTGCTGGGATTACAGGCGTGAGCCACTGCGCCTGGCCCCCAGCTAATTTTTCTATTGTTTTATAGAAATGGGGTTTCACCATGTTGCCCAGGCTGGCAGTTTTCTTAGTGTAGTTGAAAGCAAGATCTTCAACTGATAGTGAAGAATGGGAAGGATTCATTGGAGGTTTGAGGGGAGGGGAAAAGTGAGAAATAGTTTCTTCTAGGCCAGGGGAAGTTAATGGATTTTATTACACTCTGACCTCAGCAGTGTTCTCAAGGAACTGAAGATTGAGATTTGAGAGTGAAGTGTGCTCTATTCAAGTCAGTGAGAATTTATTCACTGCCTTCCATGTAACAGGCACCACAGTAGGTCTTGGAAATACAAAGATGAGTGACCCATGTTGAAAAGATTCATTAGCTTTCAGAAAACCTCTAGATATGAATAACTGGATACCTGCCTTGATGAGGTAGACTGGAACTCTTTGTGAGTAACTGCTATGTCCTAGGCTCTTTGCACGTGAGGATGAAAAAGAAACTTAATGACGATTGCTTCTCGGCCTTTTGGCTAAGATCAAGTGAGGAAACTTAATGACGTCTTTGAAATTAGTATAGATGAACAAAATAATCCTGCTCTGTGAAGAGGGCTTGTATTTATAATGTGAATTAAGAGGACTAATTTTTTTTTTCAGCTTGTGGTTACTGGGATGAGAAACCACCCTATGAATTTGCCAGTGCAACTGGCTGCAAGCGCCTGTGTATTTAACTTAACCAAGCAGGATCTTGCTGCAGGAATGCCTGTTCGACTCCTGGCTGATGTGACGCATTTGCTGCTCAAAGCCATGGAACATTTTCCCAATCACCAGCAGGTAAGCTTATGTGAATTCCTTTTCAAATAGTCCTTGTAGTGTCTTCTACTTCTTCTACAGTTCAATTTAATAGTCCAAGGCTGGAAATTTAAATGCCATTGGACTAAGTGTAGGACAACAGAGAAGTGGAGACCTAAAGAGTACATTCCCTGCCTAAAACCACTTTAGTCCATATGTTGGGGGACATAGTACAAGCCATACAAAACTCATCTTCTAGATCTTGAGTTTGTGATCATTTCAGCAGAAATGCACAGAGGATCTATTCTGGGCTAGGCAGCATCAAATACTGGGATACAGAAATGAGTAAGACATGTCTTTTCCCTTTCTAACCATATGGTAGACGATGTAACCTGTCTTATACTCAGGATGAATACTAAAAATATTGCTTAAAAATTTTTTTAGGTCATTTGAAATTGACCATTGAGTTGGCAAGTTAGTAAAAAAATACTCAGAGGCCCAAAACCAAGCAAAAATGGCAAACCACATTGGTGAGTGGATCATTAAAGCCAGCTTCCCTCATTGAGGGCAGTTGCCAAACTAGATGAAATTTAGGCTTTGATTTTCATGGCCTCTGAAAGCCCATCAGACAGAAGACTCCTATGACTCCCTCCTCAAAAGGATACTTTCCTACTAAAAGGGAACTATAAATAAATCTGCCTATGTTAGAGAAACAACAAAAGAATAAACCCAAACAAGGAAGGAATAACAAAGTTGAAAGTAAAAATTAATAAAATTAAAAATATACCATTATTTTAGAGAGGATCAATAATTCCAAGAATTGGTTCTTTGAACATATTTAATAGTATTGAAAACTCATTGGCAAAGTTGATCAGGGAAAAATGAGAAAGGTTGCATATAAAATAAATAAGATTAGGAAATGGGGGTGGGGGAAATGGGAAGTCACTGTAATAGGTATAGGGTTCCTTCTGGGGAGATGAAAATGTTTGGGATGATGAAATTGTGATGGTTGCACAACATATATACACAACAGTATACTAAAATCCTTCAAATTGTGCACTTTAAATAGGTGAATTGTATGGTACATGAACTGTATCTCGATAAAGTTGTTATATATTTTTAAAAACAATGTTCACAATAGGCTAGGCATGGTGGCTCATGCCTAACCTGGGCAATATAGTGAGACCCTGTCTCTACAAATAATAAAAAAAACATTTAAAAGCAACTCAATTAAAAAAAAATCCTGGGAACTCAACTATTAGTTGGAAATGCAAATACTGTAAGCTATTATGTAATTGTCTTCATCCATTTTAACTAAGTGCTATAGAAACTTGAGCATGATTAATTCTGCCAGCTGGATTGGTGTATGGACAAAGGTACCAGGCAGGATTTCAAACTGGAAGTGACATTGAGTCACATCTTGAAAAATGAATGAGATTTCACATGGAGAACAGCAGAAAAACAGTGGACCTATATTTGAATATGCAGGCATTCCTGGAAGGGCAAGCTGCATGTGACTGGAGTGTAGGAAGGGCAGTGTAGGATGAGGTCAGTGATATCTAGATTAGGGCCAGGTTTGATGAATGCCAGCATAGGAAATTCTTGATTCCACATTGAATTCTTTAAAAAAGAAAAAAATTAAAACTCTTGAATGCTTGCATAGTTCAGGCTGTAGCCCCCAAAATCAAAACTCTAGCTGGGCAGAAATTGAAGACTACAGCAAAAGTCTTTCTCTTTTCCGTTTTTGCATGTGGTGCTTTTCAGATGCAGTAAGGCTTAGATTCAGTGAAATTTATCTTCTGTTATTACTTCAGCCATTAGTTAAATTAAGCTTAGCAGCTCTTTATTGAATTTAGACTATGTGCACCTGTGCTAAGTTCTTTGTTTGTTTGTTTGTTTTTGAGATGGAGTGTCACTCTGTCGCCAGGCTGGAGTGCAGTGACGTGATCTCAGCTCACTGCCACCTCTGCCTCCTGGGTTCAAGCGATTCTCCTGCCTCAGCCTCCTGAGTAGCTGGGACCACAGGCGTGTGCCACCATGCCCGGCTAATTTTTGTATTTTTAATAGAGATGGGGTTTCACCATGTTGACCAGGATAGTCTCGCTCTCTTGACCTCGTGATCTGCCCTCCTCAGCCTCACAAAGTGCTGGGATTACAGACGGAAGCCACCGCGCCCGGCCCACCTGTGCTAAGTTCTTAGCATTCACATACAGGAACACATAATGTAGCACAGTGTGGTAAGAACTAAGAGAAACAAGTGCTATTGGGAGCCCAGGAGGAGCACTTAGGACAATGAAAATTAGGGGCTGTGCACTGTGGGTTGCGTTTAATCTCAGCACTTTGGGAGGCTGAAGCAGGAGGATCACTTGAGCCCAGGAGTTCAAGGCTGCAGTGAGCCATGATTGTGCCGCTGCATTCCAGCCTGGTGACAAAGCAAGACCCTGTCTCAAAAACAACAAATCCCCCCCGCAAAAAAATTAAGACATCTTCCTCAGTGAGGTAATATCTCTGCCCTGCGTTTAATTGTGAAGGAAAATTAGGAGTTTTCCAGGTAAAGGAACAGGAGGGATGGTCTTTCTAAGCAGAGGTAATTAGAATAGCATTATTGCCTTTCTTATTTCTTTCTTTTTTGTTTGTTTGTTTTTAGAAAGTGATTTATTTAAAGAGAGAAACAGGAGAAGGAGAGAGAAAGAAACAGCTAACTCTCACACTGAGTGAGAGAATCCAGAAAGATGGAATCCAGGAGAGGAAAGCAGCTTCCACACTGAATGGAAGGGAATAGAGAGAGATGGAGTTTAGGAGAAGACAGGCTTCCACAAGAGAGTGTGGAAGGGGACTCCAGAGGGGAAATCCAGGAGAGAGAAAAACAGCTTCCACGAAGGGAGTGTTCGTGGAAGGGGACCCAAACATGGAGTCCCTGCCTTTCTTATTTCTATGGATCCTGTACAAATTATTGTGTTTATTTGGGAGGAGAAAAATGGAGATGGAGGAAAGTTGTGCCACTAATCAATCTGCCACATTATGATTTAAATTTTAGGGGAGTTAAATGGATCCTCAAGCAGAGTCTGTCCTAGCACCTTGACCACCTGCGATGAATATAAAACTTCCTGAGAAACTCTCTTAATTAATTACACTTGTACCTAACCCAGTCTGTATAATTCCCCTGGATTTAGTACCACTTTGCCTTTTTTCTGCCATTTCTTCTGTTACATAGTCTTTCTACATCTTCCATAAAGCAAATAAGGTGTTCATTTTATGTGTTTTTCTATTTCTTGACTAGCTGTATGTATCCCATTAATCTGAGTTTTGCCTTCTATGATTGAATTCCCTTATATTAAGTCGTATTTAGATAAGAAATCTTCCAATTGTACACCAAAACCTTAAAAATATTAAAGCCATTTGTCCAAATAAAAAAAATTATTAGACACTATGACTGTTTTTTAAGCCCACACTTATTTTCTTATTTTGCTTCATGGGAATAACTTGAATCACCTTTCTGTTATGATGGTGCACCTTGACTCTGTCAATGAATTATTTATTTTTATTTATTATTGTTTAATTGTACTGGTCTAAACTTTATTTAAAAGATAGAGTCAAGTCTATCAGTCACTCTTTAGAGGCCATTGCGTAGAACACTAACCACGTGTACTCTATGTTAGAGTCAGACTCTCCAAGCAGGCTCGCCTATATTTTATGCTATGTCAACAAGTAAAACTTTGAGCCATTGTTTTTTGTCATTCTCTCCATCTCAAAAAATACAGAAGGCAAAGTTACTTCATAGGCCACCAGAAAGAAGGAGATTAGTTGTAATTATCCTATTTATTACCCTATTTCTCATCTAATGGAAAAGACAAAAAAAGGTATAAGTAACCTTGCATGGGTCTACTGGAAGTGAGCCTTTCAGTAGTAGGGGGTAGATAAAGGTTATAAGAAGTAACTGGCGTTTCATTGGTCTTCTTTTTTTCATATAGAAGCTATACCTTGGTTAAAAGATAACAAAGTGATGTTTTATTTAGGATTTTTTTTTCTCCCTTTGATTCTTTAGTTACAGAAGAATTGCCTCCTTTCACTTTGCAGTGACCGGATCCTTCAAGATGTTCCATTTAACAGGCAAGTAATAGCTCTAGAACTTAAAGTGGGTCAAAACAGAATGTTAGAAATCTGTCTTGGGTAATTTCTTACCATTTAGGATATCCCTTTTATAAGATTAATTGAGTAGATAGAATTGTGGGTTATTTTATAGAATGCTAAATATACTTTCTTTAATTTGGTGCTTTGGCATTCATGATAGCAAATTGACCCGTGTTTTCATAGTCCTTTGCTTAGAAATTTATGTTGGTTATGGTTTTCAAGATATCCACATAATATTGTAGGCTATGAACGTTATTATCCACATTCAAAAGATAAAAAAGGCTGAGGCATATGTAGAGATTCATTGTCTTGACTATGGCTTTGTGACTAATAACTGCAAGATTAGAAAGATGCAGGTTTGGCCAGGCGTGGTGGCTCACGCCTATAATCACAGCACTTTGGGAGGCCTAGGCAGGTAGATCACAAGGTCAGGAGTTCAAGAGCAGCCTGGCCAACATTGTGAAACTCCATCTCTACTAAAGACATAAAAAATTAGCTGGGCGTGGTGGCACACGCCTATAATCCCAGCTACTTGAGAGGCTGAGGCAGGAGAATCACTTAAACCCAGGAGGCAAAGGTTGCAATGAGCCAAGATTGTGGCATTGCACTCCAGCCTGAGCAACAGGGCAAGACTCTTGTCTCAAAAAAAAAAAAAAAAAAGAGGTCCAGTGTTCTTTTTTCTGTAATGTATCTCTTATTGTTATCACTATTTGGTATTGAATTATGCTAGAAACTTTTGAAGGAGAGATTAAAGGAGGCTATAGAGCTAGATTCCATTATATATAAAGGGGACCTTTTTTTTTTAAGATGTAATTTTGGAGCTTAAAAACGTTTTTTTTTTTGGCTGGGCGAGGTGGCTCACACCTGTAATCCCAGCACTTTGGGAGGCCAAAGTGGGTGAATCACGAGGTCAGGAGTTTGAGACCAGCCTGACCAGCATGGTGAAACCTCATCTCTACTAAAAATATGAAAAATTAGCTGAGTGTAGTGGCAGGCGCCTATAATCTCAGCTACTTGGGATGCTGAGGCAGGAGAATTGCTTGAGCCCGAGAGAGGTTGTAGTGAGCCGAGATCATGCCACTGTACTCCATCCCTGGCATCAAAGCGAGACTCCATCTCAACAACAACGACAAAAAAAAGTTGGTTTTTTTTTTTTCATTTTACTATTTTAAAATATAACTTTTCTTTTTCTTGTTTTGAGACAGGGTCTCTGTCACCCAGGCTGGAGTGCAGTGCCACAATCTCAGCTCACTGCAAACCTCGTCCTCCTGGGTTCTCCTACCGCAGCCACCTAAGTAGCTGGGACTACAGGCGTGTGCCACCACACTGGGCTAATTTTTGTATTTTTCGGTACAGACAAGGTTTCACCGTGTTGGCTAGGCTGGTCTCAAACTCCTGACCTCAAGTTATCCACCCGCCTCGGCCTCCCAATATGCTGGGATTGCAGGCGTGAGCCACTATGCCCAGTATTAAAATATCATTTTTAATGATAGCATTTCATTATTTAATGAAAAGTATGTTTCTCAAGCAGCAATTTTTTTTTTTGAGATGGAGTTTCACTCTTGTTGCCCAGGCTGGAGTGCAATGGCACGATCTTGGCTCACTGCAACCTCCACCTCCTGGGTTCAAGCAATTCTCCTGCCTTAGCCTCCCAAATAGCTGGAATTACAGGCATGCACCATCATGCCCAGCTAATTTTTTGTATTTTTGGTAGAGACGGGGTTTCATTATGTTGGCCAGGCTGGTCTTGAACTCCTGACCTCAGGTGATCCACCCACCTCGGGCTCCCAAAGTGCTGGAATTACAGGCATAAGGCACCACTCCTGGCCTTTAAGCAGCAATTTTACTGTAATTTACTTTTATTTGAGTAACAGAAAACACTTACCTGGCATGGCTAAGGAAAGCGGTGTTCCTTTTTTTATTTGAAATAAACAATTTGGATAAAAATATAACTACATATATCTCATGTAGATTGCTAATTTTATTTTGGAAATATTGAGCCTCTGTACTGATCGTTGTAACAAAGTCTAAGGTAGGAAAGACATAGTCACTCTCCTAAAGATTATATTCTATCCTTTAACGTTTTCTTAAAGGGCTAGATCATAAATACTCTAGGCCTATGGGCCATAGAGTCTCTGTTGCAACTATTTAATTCTGCCGTTGTACCTCAAAAGCAGCCATAGCTAATATATAAGCAAATGGGTGTGACTGTGTTCCAATAGAACTTTACAAAGCAGGCAGCCAGATCCACAGGCTGTAAAATTTGCCTACCTCTCATCTAGCCAATGTTCTCTGCAAGAATTGACCTTCTTTGTGGTCAGAGGTTATGATTGGTTCGTCTCTTTGTCTCTAGTGCTTGAATGGATATTTAATGGATTGATGGATGGATGAATAAATGAGACAGAATTTTTCTTTTTTTCTTTTTCTTTTTCTTTTTCTTTCAAGACAGAGTTTTTGCTCTTTCACCGATGCTGGAGTGCAGTGGCACAATCTTGGCTCACTGCAACCTCTGCCTTCTGCTTTCAAGATATTCTCCTGCCCCAGCCTCCTGAGTAGCTGGGATTACAGGTGCCCATCACCATACCCAGCTAATTTCTGTATTTTTAGTAGAGACAGGATTTCACCATGTTGGCCAGGCCGCTCTCGAACTCCTGACCTCAGGTGATCCTCCCGTCTCAGACTCCCAAAGTGCTGGAATCACTCCCAAAGTGGTGTGAGCCACTGTGCCTGGTTGAAACAAAATTTTTCATAGAAGAGGTGTTAATAAAATGCATTGGGCCCCCACACAAGGAAGGAAAGATTCTATCCTACTGATGATTGTTAAGGATTTCATGTTAGTGATGGCACTTGAGATAAAAATGGTAAAAACTAACATATATGAAGCACTTACTATTGCAAGGCAGGCATTGTGCTAAAGTGTTTTATGTGTGCTTATTCAGTCCTCAGAACAATCCTGTGAAATTGTTACTCTTATGATCTGCATTTTACAGATGAGGAAATAGAGACACAGAAAGGATTAGTAACTTGCCCAAGGTAATAAGATAGTAAGTAGCAGAGTTTAGATTTAAATTCAGTCTGACTCCAGATCCTCCATTTTTTCATCCGTGCTATGTTGCTTTGAAGATGAGAGCTGGTTGAATTGTTTTATGTTGTTGGAACTGCATGAATAAAGATACAGAGAAAGTTGATTGTGTTAGTAAAAATTAACCTTTATAAAGAACTTATTTTGTATACTAAGTCTTAAGCTTCTATGTAAGATCCCTCATGACAACCCTATGGAATAGTTTTTATTTTATTTATTTATTTTTATTTTTTATTTTTTGTTTTTTATTTTTGAGACAGAGTTTCGCTCTTGTTGCCCAGGCTAGAGTGCAATAGCACAATCTCGACTCACCGCAACCTCTGCCTCTTGGGTTCAAGCAATTCTCCTGGTTCAGCCTCCTGAGTAGTTGCGACTACAAGTGTGCGCCCCTACACAAGGCTAGTTTTGTATTTTTAGTAGGGCAGGGTTTCACCATGTTGGCCAGGCTAGTCTCGAACTCCTAACCTCAGGTGATCTGCCTGCCTCAGCCTCCCAGAGTGCCGTGATTGCTGCGTGAGCCACCATGCCTGGCCTGGAATAGGTTTTTGTTACTGTTTTACAGATAGGAATATCGAATTTCAGGGAGATTCAGGAATTTGCTCAGAGTCCCAGAGTTAGGCTGGGCACAGTAGCTCACGCCTGTAATCCCAGCTCTTTGGGAGACTGAGGTGGGTGGATTACTTGAGGTCAGGAGTTTGAGAGCTGCCTGGCCAACATGGTGAAACACTGTCTCTACTAAAAATACAAAAAATTAGCCCGGTGTGGTGGCGGGCTCCCAGCTACTAGGAAGGCTGAGGCAGGAGAATCACTTGAACCCAGGAGGCAGAGGTTGCAGGGAGCCAAGACAGTGCCACTGCACTCCAGCCTTGGCAACAAGAGCGAAACTCCGTATCAAAAAGAAAAAAAGGTTAATAAGTGGTGGAGCTGATATTTGAATCCAGGCTGACTCCAAAGTGTATGATGTTCTTAACAACTTGACTACATTGCCTCACATGATAAAATAATTCATTTTATTGTTAACATTAAGTAGAACTAGAATTCAAACCCAGAATTGACTTGAGAATCTGTACACTTTACCACTAGGCTGTGTTACCTCATACTTGTGGGCATGTGTGAAGACTAATGAACAATCCACTTTGCAGCAAGCACAGGGTAGGCAGGAAAAAAGCTTGATATGGCCCCATGCTGAAGTCCTAGAATGCTGTGAGTATGGGAGTGACATCATACCTAAGTCCTTGGACAGGTTTATTTATTTCTAATGTGCAGGCACACATTGATGGGAAACCAGTGGAAACAGAAGCCAACTAGGAATTTATTGTAGAGGAATACAAGTAATGGGCCTAATCAGAAATGGCCTTGGGAACAGAAAGAAGGTAATAGTAAATTTAAGGGAAGTTGCAGAGTAGTAATCTACCTAAAAATAATCATTTAGTCAACATATGTTAAACACTATTTATGTTTCGATCACTGTATTGAGTGTGTGGCATAAAGGGCCAATAGGATATATAGTCCCCGCCCTCAAGGAGCCACAGGCCAAATGGGGATTCAAGTGAGTCTGCAGATGACTGTGGATCTCTGACAGCTATACCTAAAGTACTAAGGAGCTAAGAAGGCAGTGATCAACTCATCAAAGAAACCTCAAAGGCAGTGATATTTGATCTGAGTCTTAAGGATGAGACCATGGGTGAAATAATCATGTATATTCCTTAACCTCACCTTGATTTTTCTCCTATATCCCATATTGAGTTCTTCAAAATGTATTCGGAATTCAACTGTTTCTGGATTTCTTCACTTCCATTTCTACCGCTTGGAGTAGACTAAAAGTGATTTATCTCCTGAATTACTGCAGTAGCCTTAGAACTGCTCTCCTGCTTCTGTCCTTGCCCTCCTGCTTCTGTCCTTGCCCTCCTGGAGTTTATTCTAAACACAGCTGATAGAGTAGTCCTACTCATGTCATATTGCTCAGAAGCCTTCCATTGCTTTCCCTCTCATTCAGAGTAAAAGCTTATTCTTTACTGATATGTTTTGGCTCTGTGTCCCCACCTAAATCTCATGTTGAATTGTAATCACCAGTGCTGGAGGTGGGGCCTGGTGGGAAGTGATTGGATCATGGGGGTGTTTTCTAATGGTTTAACATCATCCCCCAAGTGCTGTCCTGTGATAGAGTTCTCACAAGATCTGGTCATTCGAAAGTGGGTAGCACCTCCGGCTTTGCTCTTCCTTCCAATGTAGGATGTGCCAGCCTCCTCTTCACCTTCCACCATGATTGCAAGTTTCCTGAGGCCTTCCTAGCTGTGCGTCCTTACAGCCTGTGGAACCATGAGCCAATTAAACCTCTTTTCTTTATAAATTACCCAGTCTCAGGTAGTTGTTTATTGCAGGAAGAATGGACAATACTCTAGACTCTATGTGATCTGGTGCCTCTCTTACCTCTGACTTTCTCTTTCAGAACTCTTCCCTTATTCTCTCTGCTCTGGCCTCACTGGCCTCCGTGCTATTTGTTGAAACTTCTGAGGCACATACCCACTTCAGGGCCGTTGTATTTCCCCTCCTCTCTGCCTAGAATGCTTGTCCCCTAAATATCCATATGGCTTTCTCTCTTACTTCCTCAAAAGTTTCAATGAGGCCTTCCATAGCCACCCTACATAAAATTTCAACATTTCATATCCTCTTTTCCTGCTTTTTTTTTTCTCTCTATTGCATATGTCAGTACCTAACCATACTATCTATTTTACTTATTTATCTGATTTATTACCTGTCTTTCTCACTAGAATGTAAGCTCTAGGAAAGTAGCAAAATTTTTCTGTTTAGTTCACTACTCTGTCTCCAGCACTAAGAACAATATCTGGCACAAAGCAAGAGTTTAATGTATGTTTGTGAATGAATGAATGAATGTTTCTGTTGTGCTAAGTGCTATGAGTAACCCAGAAAATATTTAAATCACAACTGAATATAGAAAAACCTACAATTTAGAAATACAGAATAGAAATATAATTCTAGAAAATGAAATGCCAGATAGTTGGAATCTTATTTTCCAAACCCTTCTTTCTTTACAAAATGTTGTCAGAATTAATAATATGGCATCATCTCTAAAACACTAAGTGTAATTGTTACTCTCTACCAGTTAAGAGGAATTTTCCCTTGCCTTTTCGCATATTGAAGTTGTAGCATCAGTTCCTAGCTGCAACTCTGAAACTGTGCCTGGGCCTCCACGATTAATTCATGAAACCCTTTTTGTGTTTTCAGGTTTGAAGCAGCCAAGCTTGTCATGCAATGGCTCTGCAACCATGAAGATCAAAACATGCAAAGGATGGCAGTTGCTATCATTTCCATCCTGGCTGCCAAGGTACCTGAACTCTTGCTGAATAATTTTCTGTAGGCAGCTGTTTCTCATTACATTTACCGTTTTGTCCTGAAATCTGTGTGCCGGAAAGATAAGTAAATCTCTCTGCCAGCCTGCTTATTCAAGCTACGTTGAATATTGCAGAATTTGGCTGGGCATGGTGACTCATGCCTGTAATCTCAGCACTTTGGGAGGCTGAGGCAGGAAGATTGCTTCAAGCCATAAGTTTGAGACCAGCCTGGGCAACATAGGTAGACCCTGTCTCCACAAAACATACAAAAATAAACTGGGTTTAGTGGCGAGTACCTGTAGACCCAGCTACTCAGGCAGCTGAGGTGGGAGAATTCTTGAGCCTGGGAGATGGAGGCTGCAGTGAACTGTGATCACACCATTGCACTCCAGCCTGGTTGACAGAGCAAGACCCTGTCTCACAAAATAGATAGATAGATAGATAGATAGATAGATAGATAGATAGAGAGAGAGAGAGAGATATAGCAGAATTCCAAGTTGATCAGAGATTGATTTTAGTCCAACCTTTGGAGTCAGGTACAGTGAATGGTATTAAACTCACATTAGTGAGTTCTTGGACATTGAATTTGTTTTTTACTTGCTTGTAGCTTTCTACAGAACAAACTGCACAGCTTGGTACTGAGCTCTTCATTGTCAGGGTAAGTCTATAATCTTCTCCATGCAGGCCACTAGATATGTTTATTGTTTTCAGGCAGTATTATACATTTTCTGACCCTCTCCCCAATATATATATATATATATATATAATTTTTTTTTTTTTTTTTTTTTTTTGAGCTGGAGTCTTGCTCTGTCGCCCAGACTGGAGTGCAATGGCGTGATCTTGGCTCACTGCATCCTCCGCCTCCTGGGTTCAAGCGATTCTCCTGCCCCAAATTCCTGAGTAGCTGGGATTACAGGCACATGCCACCATGCCCAGCTAATTTTTGTATTTTTAGTAGAGACGGGGTTTTACCATGTTGTTCAGGCTGGTCTCGAACTCCTGACCTTGTGGTTCGCCCGCCTTGGCCTCCAAAAGTGCTGGGATTACAGGCTTGAGCCACCATGCCCGGCTGACATTTTATATTTTAATAAAAGCTTTTTGTGGCCAGACACGTGGTGACTCGCACCTGTAATCCCAGCACTTTGGGAGGCCAAGGCAGGAGGGGATCACTTGAAGCCAGGAGTTCAAGAACAGTCTGGGCAATATAATGGGACTCCTTCTCTTCCAAAAAAAAAGGAAAGTTGGACATTGTGGCACATGCCTGTGGTTCCAACTACTCAGGAGGCTGAGGTGGGAAAATCACTTGAGCCCAGGAGGTCAAGGCCGCAGTGAGCCGTGATTGTGTCACTGCACTCCAGCCTGGGTGACAGAATGAGACCCTTTCTCAAAAAAAAAAAAAAAAAAAAAAAAATTTTTTTTTGTTACTTCTAAAGAAGTGTATTTATTTTCATGTATGGAACTTTGCTCCTTAACAGATGGAAAAAGCCCTGAACTAGGAGTCAGATGACCTAGGATCTAGGTTGTAAACTCACTTCGTGGATTTGAGAAAATTACTTGCACCATTGGGGTCTACATAAGTATTAAGATCCTATGTAAGGCCAGGCACAGTGGTTATGCCTGTAATCCCAGCACTTTGGGAGGCCAAGGCAGGAGGATTGCTTGAGCCCAGGAGTTTGAGGCCAGCCTGGGCAATATAGTGAGACCCCATCTATACAAATAATTTAAAAATTAGCCAGGCATGATAGTAGATGTCTGTGGTCCCAGCTTCTCAGGAGGCTGAGGTGGAAGAATTGCTTGAGCCGAAGTGGTCTAGGTTACAGTTAGCCATAATGACACCACTGCACTCCAGCCAGGGTGACAGAGCAAGACCCTGTCTCCAAAAACAAAAAAACCCAAAACTCTGTGATTTTTATTATTTATATGGAAAATATAGAGACACTATTATAGGTGTAAAGTTGTGCTGTATACTTTGGGAAGCAGATAATTTAAATATCTGATATATGATTTTGCTTGCTTATAATAAGTTGAGGAAATAAGACTAGTAAACCATGAAAAGTTTAAAAAGCTTTAAAGGGAGCAGATATAAACAATGTCTTAGGGAAGATTTAGAGGCAAAAAGTATATTTAAACATGCCTGTTAAAATCCTAGCATGAGGTGTTTGAATAATAATACTATATGGAAAAGTCAAATAAGAGACCCCCTTTTTCCATGACTTATAAATTATATATGTAATGAGAAAGTAAGCCATTCATTTGATATATATGTAGAGTACCCATGATATCAAATGAATGATACTTGCTACCTTACTAGATGTTAGGGAATTCACACTGAATTATAATTACGTAATTATAATTTACACTGGATTATATCCATAAATTTTACCATAATAAACAGTACAATAGAAAAAAAATAGCTATGTAGATATGGTTGTAACAGAATCTAAAAAGTATGAATGAAAAAATAATGTTATAAAGAGAGAGAAGGCTGTTTAGGAATAATGTAAAGAGTAGGAATTCTGGAGTTGACATGTCTGGATTTATTCTCATTTCTTTCTCTTAATAGCCATGTATTTTGGGCAAATCACAGTTTTCTTAGGGGCGATAAAAAACACTTGATAGAGTTATTACGAAGACTAAATTAAAAGAAAAAAAGCTCATGCTTGTAATCCCAGCACTTTCGGAGGCTGAGGTGGGAGATTCACCTACAGCCAGGATTTTGAGACCAGCATGGTCTACATAGCGAGATTCTGGCTTTACTCCAAAAAAAAAAAAAAAAGGAAAAAAATTACCAGGCATGGTGGCACACACCTGTAGTCTTAGCTATTCAGGAGGTTGAAGCAAGAGGATCGGTTGAGCTTGGGAGTGCAAGTCTGCAGTGAACTATAATTGTGTCACTGCACGCCAGCCTGAGTGATAGAATGAGATCTCATGTCAAAAAAAAAACAAAAAATGATTAATTCAGGTAGTATATGCTAAGTATCTAACACTAAATATATTAGATAAGTAAAAAAAAAAATACTTTTTTGTTTATTTTTACTGTTTTCAGTGGTGACAGTTTTTTAAAATGACCTCTTTTTGCTATATATGTCTCTGAGTAATTTTGATATATTGAAAGATTTTAAAGAAAATCTACTTAGATGCTTTGGGAGGAAATCAAGCTTAAAGAAGGAATTAGTAGTAATAGTGATGATGATTATTATAGCTAGATTTTTTTCCCTGATTTTAATTGCCACCTGCAATCTATAGATGAGGAAACAAAGAATTAAACTGGTAAACCAGGTTGTGCAGTTAGTCAGATGCAGAGATTATATTTAAGCTCAGGTAGCTTTCTTCTAGTGCCACACTCTTAGCTACTATGCTGTTAACGTACCTAACTGTACCTGCATGTTTTTCTTCAAATTTTTTTCCTGAATTGTGTATAACCTTTAGTAATATGTTCATTAATGTTTTCTTACATCTGTTTTTGCAGAGCTTCCTTTTTTACCTCCAGAAGTATAATCTAAAAATGGAATTATGGATGCCTTATGTAGTTTTAAAACCACTTTTCAAACATAAATTTTTTAGGGTAAAGCTATGATAGAACTAATTTACAACTGGAGTTTCAAAGCTATTATCTTCTTGTTTTTGAAAGGGAGGAAGGGAAAAAGGAAATAAAAAGAGAAGGGGAAACGGGGAAAAATAAGAAAAAGCAAGACAGAGGCGCTGCAGCATCTGTCCTCAGGGAAGGCTGAGGAGGGAGGGGCTATTGTCTTATTTATGGTCAATATAGTCTTTAATTCTCTTATCATTGTATGTAGTTTTTTCCTTTTTTTTCTTAAGGAAAACTTGGAGTTGGATAGATTAGGTCTTTCCATTCTTTCTCTGACTAAATTGACTATGATCAAATTAGTTAATATTTCTCAGACTCAATTTTCTCTCCTGAAAAATGGGAATAATAGTACTACAATATAGAGTGTAGTTTGCTAATCCTTAATAAATGTTAACTTCATTTGCCCTTCTCTTACTTTGCCTTTTTAATTCTAGAATCTAAAATAAGTATATACTGTGACTGAATGGGTAAGATAGTTGACCCAAGTTTTAATCATTTTGCTTTTAAGTGTTATTTATGGGTGATTACATTGTAGGTATGATCAGAATAATATGGAAGTATTTATGAAAATTTTATACTTTTTTCTTGAAGAAAAGTTCATTCCAAGGGGCTGTTTGTTATACTTAAAAACACCTTTACAGGAAATGCTTTAAGCCATGAGACTAATCCTCATGGACTTGTGGTTATTAATAACCACAAATTGTAATAACAGTTCAAAAATGAAAACTGAATTCTGTTTTCTTTTTTCAGCAACTTCTTCAAATAGTGAAGCAGAAAACCAATCAGAATTCAGTGGACACTACATTGAAATTTACTTTGAGTGCACTTTGGAACCTCACAGATGAATCCCCAACCACTTGTAGACACTTTATTGAAAACCAAGGGTTAGAACTCTTCATGAGGGTTCTAGAGGTTAGAATTTAGCTTACAGTTTTGATATTTATTAATTTACTTATTTTAGCATTCATTTTATATTTGGTTCCTTAAGTAATTAAAGGTTTCTCTTTCTTTTTACAGTCTTTCCCAACTGAGTCATCCATTCAGCAGAAAGTTCTAGGACTTTTGGTAAGATAGAAACACTTCCTGCTAAGTTCCAAGCTGTATTTACTTTCTCTCTGAAGTAACACATTCAAAGTTGCAGCTCTGCAGTGGCACTATCATAGCCAATGAGGGTTATCCAAGGCACAGTCATTGCTAATTGAGAGCTATTCCCTGTACCTTGCCATGACAACTTGAAATATGGTTGACAATGGCAATTTCTTTTTTTTTCTTTTCTTTTTTTTTTTTGAGACAAGGTCTCACTTTGTTGCCTAGGCTGGAGTGCAGTGATGTGATCACAGCTTATTGCAGCCTTGGCCACCTGCTGGGCTCAAGCAATTCCCCTAACTCAGTTTCTCTAGTAGGTGGGACCATAGGTGTGTGCCACAATGCCCAGCTAATTTTTGTCTTTTTTTGTAGAGATGGGGTTTTGCCATGTTGCCCAGGCTGGTCTCAAACTCCTGAGCTCAAGCAATCCTCCTACTTTGGCCTCCCAAATTTCTGGGATTGTAAATATGAGCTGCCTGGTCAGCTGTGGCAATTTTGGATGATTTCTAGGCAAATGAACAAAAAAAGAATGTTGCAGCTATGATACTTGTAGACAGTGACATTGGAAAATAAATATTATTAAATTTTAAAAGACTATAAAAATATGTATATTGGCCAGGTGTGGTGGCTCACGCCTGTAATCCCAACACTTTGGAGGCAGAGGAGGGTGGATTACCTGAGGTCAGGAGTTCGTGAACAGCCTGGCCAACATAGTGAAATCTCGTCTCTACTAAAAATACAAAAATTAGCTGAGCATGGTGGTAGGTGCCCTGTAATCCCAGCTACTTGAGAGGCTGAGGCAGGAGAATCACTTGAACCCAGGAGGCAGAGGTTGCAGTGAGCTGAGACTGCGCCATTGCACTCCAGCCTGGGCAACAAGAGTGAAACCCTGTCTCAAAAAATAATTATATATATATATATTTAATTTATTATAAAAACCAGTCTGGCCAACATAGTGAAACCCCATCTCTGTTAAAAATACAAAAAATGAGCTGGGCTTGGTGGTTTACGCCTGTAATCCCAGCACTTTGGGAAGCTGAAGCAGGCGGATCACGAGGTCAGGAGTTCCAGACCAGCCTTGCAACATGGTGAAACCCCGTCTCTACTAAAAATACAAAAATTAGCTGAGCGTGGTGGCGGGTGCCTGTAATCCCAGCTACCTGAAGGCTGAGGCAGGAGACTTGCTTGAAACTGGGAGGTGTAGGTTGCAGTGAGCTAAGATCGCACCACTGCACTTCAGCCTCGGTGACAGAGAAAGAATCCATCTTGGAAAAAAGAAAGAAAGAAAGAAAGAAAAGAAATACAAAATTTAGCCAGGTGTGCTGGTACATGCCTGTAATCCCAGCTATTCAGGCAGCTGAGGCATGAGAATTGCATGAACCTGGGAGGCATAGGTTGCAGTGAGCTGACATTGTACTCCAGCTTGGGCAGCAGAGCAAAACTCTGTCTCAAAAAAAAGACTGCTTATGAATCAGTTATTTCTTAATATATTGGATATAGATTAAAGTGAGCCCTCAAAGATTTTGAGACAAAGGTAAAACATCAAATGTTTTGTCAACTTAAATTGCTGCAAAAGGCAAAGTGCCTATGTGGCAAAAGCCATTTTATTTTATCTTTTATATTTGAAAAAAATATGCAACACTTTGTGAATTTACATGTATCCTTGCACAGGGGCTATGCCAATCTTCTCTGTACCATTCCAATTTTAGTATATGTGCTGCCGAAGTGAGGACGCAAAAGCAATTTTAAAGCAGACCTCTGCTCTCAAGGAATTAGATTATGGGAGGCATAGATTAGTGAGTTAGAAGAGATGGATTTTTAGGAAATCTGACAACCGCTATTTAAGGAGAACCTATCTGTTCGTTGTAGTCTTCATTATATAAGGTAGAAAATGAAAAGCAACCTAGATGTCCAGTAATAGAGGAATTATTAAATAAATTACAGTATTTTATTTATTCAGGGTTAATATAATTACTTGATATAGAAGTTGGCTCAGGTCACCTGAAATGGAATGGGGAAATTTATTTTAAGTATTTGTGGGTCAGCTGCAGTGGCTCATGCCAGAAATCCCAGCACTTTGGGAGGCTAAGGTGGGTGGATCACACGAGGTCAGGAGTTCAAGGCCAGCCTAGCCAACATGGGGAAACCCCGTTTCCACTGAAAATACAAAAATTAGCCGGGTGTGGTGGCGCATGCCTGTCCCAATTACTTGGAAGGCTGAGGTAGGAAAATTGCTTGAATCTGGGAGGTGGAGGTTGCAGTGAGCCAAGATCGCATGACTGCACTCCAAGCCTGGGTGATAGAGCAAGATTGTCTCAAAAAAAAAAAAAATCCTATATATTTTTTTAAATTTCAAAAGGAATACATGTTTATTATAACCAGCGAAGCAGTGCAAAATGTATTTAACATCCTTAAGGCACTGTCTCTAACCTTTCATAATTTTTATCTCCGTGAAGTTACTAATATTGATACAACTTTATTATGTTTCCTTCCATATTTTTCTCTACTACCTTGTGATCAAATTTTTTCAATAATTTAATTTGATATATTGATTCTAATTTAATTCTTTGTGGTCAAAGAATATGCTATGTTTGGTTTGAGTCCTTCTGAATTTATTGAGACTTGTATATGGCCAACGACGTGGTCTATTTTGGTAAATATTCTGTGTACACTTGAGAGGAATGTGTATTGTCCTATTATTGGGTATAGTGATGTTCTTCTTTTTTTTTTTTTTTTTTTGAGATGGAGTTTTGCTCTTATTGCCCAGTCTGGAGTGCAATGACGCGATTTCAGCTCACCACATCCTCCTTCTGGGTTTCAGTGATTCTCCTGCCTCAGCCTGTTGAGTAGCTGGGATTATAGGCATGTACCACCATGCCTGGCTAATTTTTTGTATTTTTAGTAGAGATGGGGTTTCTCCATGTTGATCAGGCTGGTCTCGAACTCCCGGCCTCAGGTGATTCACCCTCCTTGGTCTCCCAAAGTGCTGGGATTACAGGCATGAGCCACCGCTCCTGGCCAGGTATAATGTTCTATAAATGACAATTGGGTGTATTTGGTTGACACTGTACAACTCTACCATATCCTTACTAATTTTCTGCCTACCTGTTTTATCAGTTATTGACAAAGGAATTTTGAAATTTCTGTCTATAATTTCAAAATTTCTGTAGATATATATGTTTCTCCTTACAGTTCTATCAGTTTTTTCTTCATGTATTTTGAAACCCTATTATTATTAGATATAATTAGGTATAAACATTTAGAATTAGGTCCTTCTGATTAATGGACTCCTTTACCATTATGAAAGGACTTTCTTTACCCCTGGTAATATCCTCTACTTTGAAGTCTGCTTTGACACTATGATATAGCCATTTGTACTTTCTTTTGACTAGTGTTAGCATAGTATACATATCTATATCTATATATATAAACTTTTACTTTTAACCTGTATTTGTCTTTATATTTAAAATGTTTTTCTTGTAGATAGCTTATACCTTACATCCTGCTTTTTTATCCAGTTTGAAAATCTCTGTTTTTTATTTGGGGTATTTGGATTATTTGCGTTTCCTATGATTTTTAAATTTTTTTAAATAATAAAAAATAATTGTGTATATGGAGTACAGTGTGATGTGGGGTTTTTTGGTTTTTTTGTTTGTGTGTTTGTTTGTTTTGAGAAGGAGTCTCATTCTGTACCCCAGGCTGGAGTGCAGTGGCGTGATCTCGGCTCACTGCAACGTCCACCGCCTGGGTTGAGTAAGCCACTGTGATCTGCCCATTTCCCTAAAAAAAAATTTTGTAGCCACCCTCTCCTCACATTGGGGTCCTTTGGAGACTCTAATTTGCACATATTAAGCTGCTTGAAATTGTCCCACAGCTCACTGATGCTCTTTAACGTTTTTGTTCTTTTGTATTCTGTGTATTTCAGTTTGCATAATTTCTCTTGCTATGCCTTCAGTTCTGTAATTTTTTCATCTGTAATATCTAATCTGCTATAATGCCATGTAGTATATTTTTTCATCTTTTTTTTCTTCTTGAACACATTTAATAGCTGCTATTTTTTCATCTTAGATATTATCATTTTCATCTCTACAAGTTAAATTTAGATTTTTTTTTGTATCTTCCATATTCCTACTTTTTGAATATGTGAAATAAAATTTTAATAACTCTTAATATCCTTGTCAGCTAGTTTTATCTAATATCTATGTCAGTTCAGAGTCAATTTCAAATGATTATTCTCCTCATTATGAGGCATGTTTTCCTCACACTTTGCATGTTAGGTTTTAATTTACTTTTTAAAAAATGTATTATTTTTAAAATTGTGGTAAAGTACACACAACATAAAATTTACCGTCTTAATCATTTTTAAGTGTATTGTTCAATAGTGTTAAATACATTCATAATGTTGAAGAACCGTCACCACTCTTGCAGAATATTCAGGAGACTGGAGAGACCAGTAAGTGAAACAGGAGGATTTTATTAAGGTGGCCATCGGCTCAGCAGATTAGCAGCCCAAGGCTAAGCAAAGGACAAAGAAAATGGGGTACCTTTTATACATCCAGGATGATGTAGCAGCTAACAGGTTTATAGAAGCCAAAACAAAGAACAGTTAATTAATTTGTAACATGTCTTGTGA
>CAUYLG010013508.1:0-47337 GCA_963573385.1 Cacajao melanocephalus
TGTGGTCCCAGCTACTTGGGAGGCTGAGGCGGAAGAATTGCTTGAACCCAGGAGGCGGAGGTTGCAGTGAGCCAAGATTGCGCCACTGCACTCCAGCCTAGCAACAGAGCAAGACTCCGTCTCAAAAAAAAAAAAAAAGAAAAAAAAATCTACTCAATCCCATTCTGACTCTCCAAACTTTAGCAGTCTCAGTTGGTTTTTTTTTTAAAAGTCTTTATTTTAAACATTTATTTTTAGAGATTGGGTCTCTGTTACTCAGGCTGGCCTCTAACTCCTGGGCTCAAGTGACCGTCCCACCACAGCCTCCCAAGTAGCTGGGACGACACCCACATGTGCCATCATCCTGGCAGCAGTGTCAGTTTTGAGACACCTTTCCCTTCTCATTTCTCCCAGTGTCGTGGACTGGGGAGTTTCCTATGGTTTTAGTTGTAGTACTTTTACTCTAAATGCCGTCTTCTTCCTGGAATCCTAGCTGTCTTTTGAAAAGACACCATAAAGAAATCAAAAAATATAATCTAAATTACATAGTGTGAGAGCCTCTGCTACTCACCTGTTTGATATTCATTCCCATTTTTTTCCTTTGTAAAAGAATTTCAGATTTTTTTGTTCAGGGTGACCATGTGCTCCGCTGAAAATACTTTCACAGAATTCCTTTCAGGTGCGTGTGGCCAGATCACAGTAATGGCAAATATGGCATCCGTGGGATTGGCTGAGGTGTATGTCCCTCCCAAGTAACACAGCAAAGCTTTTTAGAGGGGGGGAAAAAACGAAAACTTTCAACCTTTGTCTTGTCTCCTGCCTTCTGCCTGGAACTTGGACACAACGTCTTCAATTTCTGTGACCACAAAACACGGGGATAAAGCCAACATGCTAAGGATGGCAGTACAGAAAGATAGGAATAGCTGGTCCCTGATGGCTTCGTGGAGTATCTGCAGTGGCCCTAGCTTCAATGTCACTTATTATGTGATATGCATAATCCTACCATGTGTTTAAGCCATGGTTTGACATATGGTCTATCCTCTGTGATCGAATGCATTCCCAGCAGTTCTATATGGCTTGATAGCTAATTTAAGTCTAGTTTTATCATCAAATTGACCACATTGTAGATTATAATATTAAAGTACTTCACAGTCTAAAAGTGAAACTATTTTTGTAAAAGCCAAAGGAAATGAGCCAAATGAACCATTCTGAACAGAGTTTAAATGAGTGAATTGAGTTACCACTGTTGGATGGAGAATCGGAGACCTGGATTTTCAGTCTAGTTCTATTGCCAGTTGGCTCTGTGGGTAAGTCACTTGACCTGGGCTCTTTTCCTCCCATCTGCAAAATGAGGTAATTTGAGCTAGACAGTCCTCTCAAAGACCACCAAAGAGGTAGCAGATTGAGGCCTGCAGAGTCCCTGTTGAATTTGCCATCCTTGTTCACCTGCCAAGACTTCATAGCCAAGAAGCCAGACCCAGATTTTGTTCATTAGCTTTGAAAACTCCCTTTTAGTGGGAGGGGGTGTGTGTGTTATATGACATGTGTTTTGAATATAAATTGTGAATTGTTTAAGCAGGAAACCAGGTTGTATGTTTATCAATAAATATTCATAGTGTATATTGATGAATTTATCCACTCAAGATAAATGATGCTGAATTTCCTAAAGTTTGCCCTAAACACGAACACTATTTCTCATATTTCATTTGTTTTGGTCTTTGGGCTCTTACACCGGAATTCTGTTACGAACTTTTTTTTTACCTGCAAGATAAAGCAAGTACAACAGAAGGATTTTTTAAAATAATATGTACGTGGCTGTGGATAGAAACTCCAGGTATATACTATCATAGACTTTTTCAAATGAATAAACTTTGTTTTTAAAAACAAAGCAGTATAAGTTCACAGCAATTTTGAGTAGAAAATACAGTTTCCATATACCTGCTGTCCTAGCAAAGATTTTTAAATACAGTATTTCTTAATTAAAAAGAGAACGTACAAACCATGCTAAGCCAGTTGGGAAGAAAGGCTTCATTATACTTTTAGCACTCTTAATTCTTATTAAAAATTTTTAAAACAGATTTTTGTGGTTTAATGCTTACAGTTTCTGATGTATAACATTCTAACGTGTTTCATCAAATGTTAAAAGTAATGTAAGCAATGCTGTCCACTGCTAAATTTTATTTTAATGTTAGAATACAATGAGGTTTCTATTTTGCCATTAGTCCCGAGGAGAGCTTATTAAGTAACAAGTTCTAATCATTTAAAAAACCATTCTCATTTTAAGGGACACATATTTCTTAGCTGTGGGCAATATGAGAAACTAAGACCATCTTGGCAATATCGGATGAAATGTTTTGCAAGTTAGAAAGTTCAGTAGCCATTTATAAACATAATGAGTGTTATAGTCAGACTAACGCAGAAATACAAGTGCAGGGTGCAGACCTGGGCCACAAGTAGCAGTTCACCAACTCCTATCCTAAATGCAAGTTCAAGAATATGGTTCTCTTGGGTAGATTTTCTGCCAGATGAAAGTAAGAGTAATATCCTTAGCTAATGAGCTCCTGATATCCAAGGCAACTTTTAATTAATTCATGCTTTTGAGAAAAGCTTTTTACCAACTCCTCATTAAAAATATTCAAACTGGCTGGTCATGGTGGCTCATGTCTGTAATCCCAGCACTTTGGGAGGCTGAGGCAGGCAGATCGCTTTAGCCTAGGAGTTCGAGACCAGCCTGGGCAACATATCTAGACCCTATCTCTACAAAAAATAAAATAATCAGCTGGGTGTGATGGTGCATGCCTGTAGTCTCAGCTCCTCGGGAGGCTGAGATGGGAGGATCACTTGAGCCCAGGAGGTGGAGGCTGCAGTGAGCCATTGATCCAACCACTACATTCCAGCCAGGGTGAAATAGAGAGATCTTATCTCAAAACAAACAAAACGATTAATGCAGTACATGTCTTTTTGGTGAATATTTTACTGAAGTAAATATGTTTCAGTGACTTAGCTTTGCATTATAATCTAGTCTTCAGTAGATTGGCTAAGGGCAGAGGAAACAAGATGATTTGTTTTTGTTGTTTGGCACTTACTGTGTGGTTTATGCCCCAAGAACTCTTGCAGGCCAAGGTCAAGTTTATCTGATCCCTGCCCTGGCTCTTCTCACAAACTGATTTAGTAGCTTTGGGCCAGCATTCATTTTTTAAGACTCTTTGACCTATTTGTACGTGACAGGCATTGAATATTTCCAATAATTACTTGTAAAATAGAAAAGCATTACTTCTTATTTTGGACATTTGCATATATGGCTGAGTAGAACTGACAGATGAGGTGGGCATCTTCAGGATATAGGTTGCTTCTGGCCTCCTGCAACCTAGAAAATTGGGATGTCGGCCGGGTGCAGTGGCTCACACCTGTAATCCCAGCACTTTGGGAGGCTGAGGCAGGTGGATCACCTGAGGTCAGGAGTTAAGACCAGACTGGCCAACATGGTGAAACCCTGTCTCTACTAAAAACCTAAAAATTAGCTGGGTGTGGTGGTGTATACCTGTAATCCCAGCTACTCAGGAGGCTAAGACAGGAGAATCTCTTGAACCCAGGAGGTGGAGGGTGCAGCAAGCTGAGTTTGAGCCACTGCACTCCAGCCTGAGCGACAGAGTGAGACTCTGTTTCAAAAAAAGAAAATTGGGATGTCTCAAATATCAGGTATTCTTCCAAGCAGGTAGCGTTGGTTCTCTGACCTGAGAAATCCACTGGGAATGGTGTATTTGTTTTGGACGGGATTACCTTTACTCTCCATTCGTTTTGCTTCACATAATTCTATATAAAGAGAAATGTGACATCATTTGCATTATTATGTTTTTTCTTTCCTTATAATTTGTATTTTAATGCTTATCTCCAGGGCTAGGTTATAATCTCCTGAGGTAGGTGGCCTTAGGTCAGAGATTCCAGAGATTCCTCCCCTGGGAAGTGAGGTGATTTTTTTTTTTAAAGACAGAGTCTCACCGTGTCATCCAGGCTGGAGTGCAGTGGCGAAATCTTAGCTCACTGCAACCTCCACCTCCTGGGTTCAAGCAGTTCTCTGCCTCAGCCTCCTGAGTAGCTGGGATTACAGGCACCCGCCACCAATCCTGGCTGTTTTTCGTATTTTTAGTAGAGATGAGTTTTCGTCATCTTGGCCAGGCTGGTCATGAGCTCCTGAGCTCGTGTTCTACCTGTCTCAGCCTCCCAAAGTGCTGGGATTACAGGCATGAGCCACTGCGCCCAGCCGGAAGTGAGGTTTATAAAAAAGTTGTGATGTGACCCTGTGGAGCTGAGATATAGTTGTAGCATTAGGCAGTATCATGGGGTAGGTGCTCAGGACTTACTGGTTTCTTCCCCACGAAGTGACACCTACAGCCTTTGGGGTACCATGTCTCATAATTTTTGCATTCCCTGCAACACACACTACTGCTATGGACATAACTGATCATTTTAAAGATTTAAGGAAGGACAAGATACGATGCTTACTCTCCCCTATGATTTACCTAGATTTTTATCTAAATATTACTTAATGAAATAAGTACTTCAATATCATGATATATCTTACGTGTTTGAGCTAGAAACAGACTAAAGTTTAAACACCTTTATGAGAATGAAACGTTACTTCCTTTCCCTTCTTAGGACTTTTAATCCCTCTTTATGTTGCATTTCAGAAAATGTCCTGGAGCATGCTATGAAAGAAAGACATTCTTGTCTTTGCTGGTGTGCGGACAATCTGTGTTCCTTGCTCCATGGGAGTTGTGGGTTTTTGTCTGTTCTTACATGTCTTACCTGAAGGACTGCAGTGGCGTACTTGGTGGTTTCTCCCTGCTTTCGTGGTTTCACTATGCTGGTCTGTCCTTTACTTAATTACAGAGTTTATCTGAAAAAACAAACTTTTGGCCTATGTTGCTTCCAAAATGGCATCCAAAACCTAAGGCTCTTTAAAATTGGAGTTCAGCCTGCTTCCCCAGTGTTACTTACTTCGGGACTCCCTTTGCCACTTACTCTGTGCTCCAGCCATGACGGGCTGCAGATATGCCTTGCTGCTGCTTTACTCTTTCTTTGCACAGGAGGCTCCCTTATTTTGAAGGGTCTTTTGCTATCCATCCATCCGTCCATCCATCTATCATTTGGATTCTATAATAGAGTTCTTCATGTGTGCCAGAACTAGGCCAGGTATTGTGGGGGTGTAATGGCAAGCAAGATAGATTCTGTCCTTACATCATGGAAGTTCAGTTGATTTCCCATGTGGCATATGCTTCTTACCATTCAGACTCATCTCTAATGTTATTTCTTCTTTGAGGTTTCCCACTGCACCCAAGATGAGGCACTTTCCTCATCTCCGTTACAGAATTTAACTTGTTCATTCATCAACAGGTATTTATTGCCTACTATGTGCAAGAATCTGTGCTAAAAGCTGGGAATATTGCAGTGAACAAAACAAAAATTAAGTTTACAGCTTACATATAATGTGATAATTATCCATTCATTAGACTTTTTTTACGTTCATTAGACTGAGTTCATGTAGGACTTTATGTAATGTTTCCATCTTCGGTATCAGAAATGCCTAGAAACAATTTGCATGACATACATTTTCTTTAAAGATACAACAAAAGTCGGCCGAGTGTGGTGGCTCACGCCTATAATCCCAGCACTTTGGGAAGCCGAGGCAGGCGGATCATGAGGTCAGAAGTTCAAGACAAGCCTGAACAACATGGTGAAACCTCGTCTCTACTAAAAATACAAAAAAAAAAAAAAAAAAATTAGCCGGGCATGGTGGTGCACACCTGTAATCCCAGCTACTCAGGAGACTGAGGCAGGAGAATCGCTTGAACCTGGGAGGTGGAGGTTGCAGTGAGCCGAGATTGTGCGACTGCACTCCAGCGTGGGTGACAGAGCAAGACTCCATCTCATACACAAAAACGGTCTGAGGAACAGTTTTCACAATTAAATTGAATTAAACTCTCTCTTTCTTGTGAGTGTTATATAAACATGTATATATAAAATACACTTTTGGGTTTCTTGCTCAGGAAGTAGAAAAATGCTAAAATTTCTGTTATTTACAAGCAGATTAAAATGTCCAGGAAAGAAAAGTAGTCAGGGGTTTATATTGATTCTGCTCAAATGCTCACCTAGACAATGTCCATGTTTGTATTTTACTCCCCTGTTGTAAAAGAATGGTAATTGGTTCTCTAGTTAAGCAGCTTTCTTAGGATTAATTCTGAAGCAAGAAATTCGGATTAATTAAGAGACAGTTTCACTTGCAGCATGTAGGAACTATTTTAACCGTTAAACTTGATGTGGCAAGAAACCAAGTTGCTTAAGGAGGCCAGATACAACATTCTAAAAGGTACTAGTGTCTTGACTGGGTTGCTTAGGCGTTGAAAGGCTGTATAACCCGTCTGAAGTCTGTCTTTCCTCGATGCCTTCTTGCGGTAAGAACACTGTGATTCAGACGGAATGACAGGAGGTGATTTTCCTTTCTTTCAGTTGGTGAGTTTGTAAGCGATGCCCTTCTGGTTCCTGACAAGTGCAAATTCTTACACCAGGAGAGGATGGATGTTTGCGAAACTCATCTTCACTGGCACACTGTCGCCAAAGAGGTACCAGCCCATCAATTCTTTCTTATTGCAAAGTGAAGACTTCCTGGGGACATACCTGATGGCATTTTAGAGGGGATTTTGAGGCAACAGCTATGTTAACAAGTTATTTAAGAAAAAAAAACCCGACAGTACTCTCCATAACCCAGATTTTAGGTTTTAGAGTGATTTTAGGTTCACAGCAAAATCGAACAGAAAGTAGAGTTCCCATGTACCCCGTCCCCACACAGGCACAGGCTCCCCATCTGTGAATATTTTTAAAAAGTCAAAAATAGGGCCAGTGGACTAGATTCATTATGTGTCTGTGCTGTGTTTTGCAACTTAAAAATATAAGTTGTCTGTGCCATGCTTTATAACTTACAAATATAATCTTTAATGGTTATAACTTTAAAATTTACCCTTCAAATTATTTTTATTCACCTGTTTTCTTTTGTCATGTGCAATTTTTTAATAATTTAACCCTTTCCCCTGCTATCTATTAGTGAATAGAGTGGTAGAACAGTGAAGTAGCTTGTTTGTACCAGCCTGAAAGCTCCAGTTAAAATTCAGTTTCTAAGCTACACTGTCCAATTTTATATTCATCAGGCCATGCCTGCCGCCTTCATTTTTCCACAGAGTGAGTCTGACCGAGCACTTGGTTAACCTCTGCTTTTGGCTAAGCCAATGAAAGACATGAGATACTTAGCATGAAAAGGTCACTATGTGGTATGACCATCTTCACAGGTGTCCTTTTGATATGTTGTTCTAATAAATTTATATAGTTTATTTGTGGTAAGAGCAGTCTACTAGAATTAGGCTCCTTTATCTAGCTCAATAGTGCTTTACTGGGGGGTCAGTTTTGAGCCCCTATCCCTCCCAGGAACCTATCTGGAGACATTTTTGGTTATCACAACTTGAAGGAGTGGTATTACTGGCATCTGATAGTGTCTATAGGCCAAAGATTCTGCTAAACATTTTGCAGTGAACAGGATAACCGCCCCCCACCCCCAAGAATTTTCCAGTCCAAAACATCAGTAGTGCTAGGGCTGAGAAGTCTGATCTAGCTCATCTTTACCATTGTATCATAGGGTTACAGCTGTGAGGCAAAAATACCACTGAAGATTTAGCATTATTTTTTGCCTCTTATTAAATCATATATTTGGATCCACTGTAGAATAAAATTTTCTTTATATAAAAATGTGTTTTAGAGGGCAAAAAAAAGAAAGCCAAATAATTTGAAGTCCAGCTACCTATTTGATAACCTCATTTTTTATTTCTTCTGTGTTTTCAAAAGAAAATTCCTTTGTCTCTAAGAAACAAAAATGACTCCTATAAGGTCAAACTACAGTCTGTAATATTTTCATTATTTACCTTTATGTATTGAATTATTAATCCTTCCTTTATCACTAGCGCATGCTGTCAGAGCTTTATGCTAATTTAGATTTGTGCAAATTTAGCAAATCCCAGCAAAGCAAAAAGACGTTCAAGGAGAAATTTCTAATGACTGTAAGTTCTGATTCATAGTGGCTGCAGGGGATAATTGCTTCTCTTCCCAGGGTTGTTACTCTGAAAGTGAGCCAAGAGAGTCAGAATTTCTAGGATAAGGCTGGTCCATGTGGGGTAAACTTCCATCTGTAAGGGAGGTAGGAGTGATAGGGAATCTACCTGGAATGGCCACAATTTCTGGATACATGAATCAAGCTAGAAAGCATTAATTCTCTGGTATCTATTCACCACTGGAGCCTTCTACATCTTACTTCCCATTAGTAGTTTCCATTCTATTTGTTCACATAAACCTCTATTATGTAACATCATGGTCTTATTAAAGAAATAATAAACTTAAGAATAAAAAGAGTACCAAAATGTAAACCATGCTAAAAAAAAAAAAAAAAAAATCGGCCAGGTGCAGTTCACACCTGTAATCCCAGTCCTTTGGGAGGCTGAGGTGGGCAGATCACAAGGTCAGGAGTTCGAGACCAGCCTGACCAACATGGTGAAACCCCATCTCTACTAAAAATACAAAAATTCGCCAGGTGGGGTGGCGCGCACCTATAATCCCAGCTACTTGGGAGGCTGAGGCAGGAGACTCGCTTGAACCTGGGAGGCGGAGGTTGTGGTGAGCTGAGATGGCACCACTGCACTCCAGCCTGGGCAACAAGAGTGAGACTCCATTTCAAAAAATTCACGCAAAAAGCAAATCATCTTTTCCTTTGTAAAATTGGTTCCTAATCACATGTTGATTATTTTATATGGAGTTTTCTTAGAACGAAACACATCTACTCTACTACTTACTGTTTTATCCTTACACTTTGTAGACGTGCAGTGAAAAGAGTACCAACCTGCATGACTACGGCATGTTGCTGCCCTGCGGAATTGACAAGTTCCGAGGGGTAGAGTTTGTGTGTTGCCCGCTGGCTGAGGAAAGTGACAATGTGGATTCTGCTGATGCCGAGGAGGATGACTCGGATGTCTGGTGGGGCGGAGCGGACACAGACTATGCAGATGGGAGGTAAGGTAGCCTTTGTGTTCAGTTTGAGATGCTGAGACATCTTGCATAGAGTATATGTATTGTCCTGTAATTAATCTTTCTGTTTATCACTGAAAGGGTCTCTGCCTATTCCCATCAAAGTCTGCTGTTATGGAAAAAATCTGAACTATGACTTTTTATGGCATCTCGTTTAATTAATAATATCAATCACCCATCACAGAGTTAATTTAATATTAAACGTAGGATAAACGTTTAATATTAAACGTAGGATAAAAGTCCCACTGATAACTATCGCAGGTTACTGGTAGTTCCAACAGGGAGCTGAAATAATAATGGCATTCTGTTTTGGTTATTAATTTTGAAATATTTTTTAAATGCTCTCTGGAATTGTCAGTCATTAGTTCAAGGTGAATTTTTGTTAAGAAAGGTGCGGTTTGAGATTTTGGGGGTTTTGTGTGTGGATGTGTAAAGGTTTTTCTTTTTGGCCTTTTATCATCTTCTTTTCCTTCATAGTGGAAATCAAAGGCATTTATAAATGCTTGTTAGTTTTATTTTTTTAACCACCTTTGATTTCATGATCGTAAAGCAACCTGTTTTTGCCTCTTTTTCTTAGTTTTTTAATCTCATAACTTCTTACCTGATTCTCATTCTTAATTGAAGGCAAACGTCTATATTCAAATCATAAAATTATAAGATGAGAATCTTTGAGTTGGATAGGCCATCTGGTGCAGGCATTGATTCCATGCTGTCTCACCCTCTAAAAGGTGATGATTCTATCACTTCTCTTTTTCCTTCAGTATTCTCTCAGGTGTTCCCTAGAGCTACAGATTTCCAAACAGAAGATTCAGTAGGAGTTGTAAGTTTATAATCACCAAACTACAGGATGCTTGTTTTTTTTCTTTTAATTTCTGGTGTAATCTGCTACTAGAGCCCCCACGGAGTTTGTTATCTATATCAGATAGAACATTGGGACCACAAACGTAAACTGAAGGATCCAGGCAAACTGGGTCATATGGTTACTCTACCTATGACTGTCTTCAGTGATGATATCACTATCCAAGTTGAAATGCCAGCCAGCTCTTTATGAGTTACCTTCATTTATATCCCATTTCAGTACCTGAACACAGCCATGCTTTAGACTCTGAAATTCCTTAGAAATATTGTACCCATAAGGTTTCTAGTTTTGATATTCCCCTCTGATCATGATCTTCCCTTATAATCACCTCCCCAGTTCAGGCTTTTAGATCATTATCCTCCTTTTTTCCTGCCAGCCTTTCTAATCGGGATGGAAAAAATGGATAATCATTCTTACCCATTCTATTGAACATCCTTGACTTGGCTGATACCCTTCACATTTTCTAAACATACTTTCATCAATTCTCCATTGCTAGGAAAAATGAGTTTCTTCCTTTAGTTGCTTCTGGGATTTCTAAAGTATCAAGTCCTGTAACCTTATCAGTTAATTCCATTTCTTATTCATGCTGTAACATCAGCTGGGATCTTAATGTTGCTAGCTGCACCTAATTATCTCTGTCTGATGACCTATCATCTTCTCCATAGCAGTTGATCCAGGCCAACTTCATTCTCCTTGGTCCCCACATAACTCTCTGTCTCATGCTCTGCAGATGACCCCTCCACAGTCATCCATTGTGAATTTCTGCAACGTGGTACCTGACGTTTGGTAGGTGCCCAGTACGTGTTTGTTGAATAAATTGATGAATTTTCTCTTCTACCTCAGCATCTCTTGTACCTTCTTCTATCCCTTTGTTTCCTGTCTTCCCTTTTGTGATTATGTTCTGCCTGAACTCTTTTTTTTGAGATGGAGTCTCGCTCTGTCACCCAGGCTGGAGTGCAGTGGTGCGATCTCAGTTCACTGCAACCTCTGCCTCCTAGGTTCATTCTCCTGCTTCAGCCTCCTGAGTAGCTGGGACTATAGGCATGTGCCACCATGCTCGGCTAATTTTTGTATTTTTAGTAGAGATGGGATTTCACTGTGTTAACGCAGGATTCTCCTGACCTCATGATCCTCCTGCCTCGGCCTCCCAGAGTGCTAGGATTACAGGCATGAGCCACTGTGCCTGGCCTCTGTCTGGACTCTTAATCATCTCCTCTCCTTTTCTTGCATTTTCAGTCTCCCTCTCTCCAACCCTCCGTCCTCCCCCACACCCACCAGCACCACCCTGACTTCATCCACTCTCTTTCCAGATAATTCTTTCCCATGCCTTAGTAATCTTTCTACTATGTGGTTTTAATCCTGTTGACAGTTGGTAGGAAATATTTGATGGTTTATTCTACTTGTAGAGAAGTCCAAATTCTCTCACAGGGCATTCAGAAGTCTCTGACATGGCTTCAGCCTGCATTTTCAGCCTTATGCGTGTATGTGACTCTATCTCCTAAAACTGTTGACCTTTTCTTTCTCTAGGCTTTTGTTCCCACCATTCTGCCCCATCTAAAATATTTTTCTTTTTTCGTCAAATGGGGTACGATAAAGATATTTGTCATAGCCCGTTTTGAAATATTTTTCCTTTTTCGTCAAATAATGTATGATAAAGATATTTGTCAACTCAAAGTGCCACATCTTCTGACCTGTCAAAATCTTGTATATTTTTAAATGTTCACCTAAAAGGTGATTCTTTACAAGTCTTTACAGGGACCTTGCTCTGCTGTACTGCCTTTGCTTTACCTTTGTATTCTTATAAGACCATAACTTATCTTCCAATTAATGGTAATCATATCTCCTTTTATCTGTTAGAATCCAAACTATAGTTTATGTGTCTGGTATGCCTTGCGCATAGGTCCTAGAAAAATACTAGACAAAGTGAATTGTATATTTTTAATTTTTTTCATAGCTTTTGTTAAACACTTCATGATCCATCATTGGATGTTGTAGCAAGCTTGTCCAGCCTGCGGCCCAGGATGACTTTAAATGTGGACCAACACAAATTCATAAACTTTCTTCAAACACTATGAAATTATTTTGCCATTTTTTTCTATAACTCCTGTTATAGATCCTCCTATCTTTTAGCAAAGAGCTGTTCAATACAAATGTAATGTGAGCCACCTACTTTTTCATTTTCTAGTAGACAATTTTAAAATAGTAAAAAGAAACAGGTGGATTTCATTTTAACAACATTTTATTTAATCCAATGTATCTGAAATAACATGTGACCAATGTGAAAAAGTTAATAAGATAGTTCACATTCTTTTTGTTTGTTTGTTTCATAAGAAGTCTTTAAAATCTAACACTTTTTAAAACATTTAACAGCACATCTCAATTCAAACTAGTCACATACTGTGTTTGATAGTTACATGTGGCTAGTGACTACTGTATTTGGACAGCGTAATTCCTGGATGACTTGAAATTTCTTATCACTCTTTATTTTCCATTAAGACAAATGATTTATATAACCTAGTAATATTTTCTAAGGTTGAGCCACTGAACTTTTATTAGTTTTAACTATTCATGTTTTAAAATTTTTAAAAATTGGTTTGGATTCAGTATAATTAGGATATCAGGTCACTTGCATCATTTGATGTTTTAACTTCTTCCTTTGTAGCCCTGCAGGGAGGCAGGGCTTCTTCCTCATGTGGGCAAAGCCAGAGAGGTATCGCATCACTGATCCACACACAAGCTGGGCTCCTGCCAACTGGCAGCCTCCTTATTCCAGGAACCAGCCCTCCTTTTGACAATAGAAATGTAAGAACCAGAATAGGAGTTTAACATACCTGACATGAAACATCTTCAGGGGATGCTACATGGTAATTCTTGAAGAAGGAGAAACAAACTACCATTTTCCTGAAACAATATTTGATTGACAGTATTTCGTTGTTTGGCAGTTAATGAAACTTGTTTGGATAGAAGATGAGTGTTTTTCTACTGCTAATAAGGCATTTAGAGAAACATTCCTTGTGGAATGAGCTCTGTTTTATGACCTCATTGAAAAAGAGGTATGAAAAGGAGGTAAATCTTTAACATAGACAAAACAGGTAGTGTTTCAGAAATGTATTTGTAAATTACTGAGGATATATTTCTCCAGTGTTGTAATCGTCATGTTCTCAGATCACCTCAAAATATCTATTTATTCAGTCTGTAATGTAGCATAATGCAGACTGTTAACTAACATTAAGTAGCATAATGTTAATAATATGCAGACTCCAACCATCATGGGTAAGAATTTTTTTCATGGGAAAATGTGTTTGTAGAGCTAACTTGTAAGACTAGCCAGGTAGGCAATCTAGCCCTGGAGGTAGAGCTGCCCCTCACCTGGAACTGCAGAATCTGATTGAACCCAGTGCTCCATGGAGGTTGATGAATTTGTAGAGCAAATGAACTGTTAGAAGACCCTCTAATTGTTGTAGAATACACTTTGCCTTTTGCAGAGTAGGTGCTCACATTTGATTAAGAAACAGAATCTTGAATTATCGATATATTCTTTTAGGTTTAGGTTTGCAGACATTGGTGAGAGTGTGCTGTGAGGTAACCCGATACATCTTTCTGTATAACTAGATGGTTTTTTTTTTTCCTTTTCTATTTTTTTTAAAAACAGCTGCTTAAGATCTGGAGGAGTGATTCCTTTTGACTGCATCTTGTCATCTTCTTTGAGGCTATATAACTCAGAAGAGTTTTTCTTTTTTTTTCTTCTTTTTTTTCTTGAGACAGAGTTTTGCTCTTGTTGCCCAGGCTGGAATGCAGTAGCGCGATCTTGGCTCACTGCACCCTCCGCTTCCCAGGTTCAAGCAATTCTCCTGCCTCAGCTTCCCAAGTAACTGGCATTATAGGTGCTCACCACCATGCCCAGCTAATTTTTGTATCTCTAGCAGAGACAGGGTTTGACCATGTTGGCCAGGTTAGTTAATGTTACTCTCTGGTTTGTGTGGGGGGGATGAGGGAGCAGGGATAGTGATATAGTTTGGCTTTGGCCCCACCCAAATCTCTTCTTGAATTCCCATATGTTATGGGAGGGACTCAGTGGGAGGTAATTGAATCATGGGGGCAAGTCTTTCCCATGCTGTTCTCATGAAGCGAGTAAGTCTCACGAGATCTGATGGTTTTAAAAAGAGGAGTTCCCCTGCATAAGTTCTCTCTGTTTGCCTGCTGCAATCCGTGTAAGACATGATTTGCTCCTCCTTGCCTTCCTCCATGATTATGAGGCTTCCCCAGCCATGTGGAACTGTAAGTCCAATTAAACCTCTTTCTTTTGTAAATTGCCCAGTCTCAGGTATGTCTTTTTCAGCAATGCGAAAATGATCTAATACGTTGGGGGGTGGCTTGTGTGAGTGTGTATGGCTGTGTATGCAGGTGTGCATGCATTGGAACACACAATTCCGTACTGAACCTAGTTTAAACTTCATCAGTTCTGGTGATTGCGGGAGTATCAAATAAAGCAAGAGGTCACCTTGTCCCCTCACTATACCAGAAAACCAGGCCAGCACCATTGACTATCTGGATACAGTGGGCCCTTTATATTATTAATTTTATATGTTTAGATCATTTTGCAAACAATTTACAGAACTAAGAATAAAGGAAGAGTGAGAAATAACTATTAAGAATTTTAATAAGAGTTGACCTAGTAAATATTTTAATTTTACTAAGAATTTAAATATGGTAAACCCACATTTTAATTTTGTATTTTCCCAGTTTTGAAGGCATGGATTTCTGAAATGAGCATTATCCATTGGAATGCAGCTAGCTGCTAATCACCTGCCATGCATGAACCTGGAATATATCCATCTTGCAAATACTGATTCTGCATTTCAAATACATCTCTATTAGGTTCATCATATTTCTCGGTCTTTTTTTATACTTGCAATTTTGTTTAATTATTGTAAAATTTTGAGATATTTAAAACTTTGACAGCTCATAATTTTATTGCAGAGAGAATATGGCTGTCTTCCCTCAATAATTTAAAAATGTTTTCAAGTTTGGATTTATAAACACCTATTAAAATGATCAAGCCAGTCTCCCCCCACTGGCCCACAATTTTTTTTCTACATTATCTCTTCTAATCACCGTTAGTGAGATTCCTGCCTTGGGCATTTGTTCACTTCCTAGTGGTACCAAATAAATGTGGTGCACTAACATAAAATTTGTTGCATAAGCATCATAAAAAAGGAAGGAATACCGTCACATCATTTTAGCAATGATGGTTAATGTTTTTGTCACATAATATTGAGTGATGATATCCTTCCTGTTAAATGACTAAGTGAAGGCTCGTGGCCTAAGGTTTTACTTACATGATCAATTTCATTCATTCTGATTTATCTAATTGGCAAAATGTCTCATTCTGTCAGTTTTTGCTATTTGCCAGTATGTGGAGAATTATTTTCAACTATATTTAGTGAAAGTCTCCGGAGTTCTTGTTGTTATGCTTTTTATTTTATTTTTTTATTTTTTATTTTTTGAGATGGAGTCTTGCTCTGTCACCCAGGCTGGAGTGCAGTGGCACGATCTCGGCTCACTGCAACCTCTGCCTTCCAGGTTCAAGCAATTCTCCTGCCTCACCCTCCCGAGTAGCTGGGACTACAGGTGCATATCACCACACCCATCTAATTTTTTGTATTTTTAGTAGAGATGTGGTTTCACCATGTTGGCCAGGGTGGTCTCAATCTCTTGACCTCATGATCTGCCTGCCTCAGCCTCCCAAAGTGTTGGGATTACAGGCGTGAGCCACCACGCCTGGCCTATCATGTTTTTAATAGAGATGGGCCCTCACTCTGTTGCCAAGACTTGAGTGCAGTGGCTACTCGCTGGTGTGATCATGGTGCACTGCAGCTGCAAACTCCTGGGCTCAAGTGATCTTCCTACTTCAGCAGCCCAAGTAGCTGGGACTGTTGAGACTTCTTTCAAACCATCTTGAAAGATGATATAATACTTTAGGAACACAGCAATGAAAATGTGATAATTTCCCTATTGCATCACCTTTTAGTCAGTTCTGTCAATCTTTCATATTCATATTATTTGGTCTTCTTTAGCACAGTTTGAAATACTTGCTGGCTAATGATGAAATAATTCTTGGGATGATAAAATATTTGGAACAAAACATAGGAAAAATATCAAGATTCATAAATATATCTTAGATATATAGAAAGTTTCAGTGTACTCACAGTTAAGTACAAGCTAGAATGAGTTTTACTCAATTAAAATTTTCTTTTTCTCTATAAAAAGATAAAAGTAAGAAATATCAATCCCCACAAGTAGTTAGAAGTGCTCAGAAAGAAACTCAAAAGGTAAAATGTTGTCCAAAGGACCCTGATGGTATTCTAAAGGTTAATAGCCTATCCCATTTCCCAAGAGTTTATATTTATTTTGAGGCCTGTACAACCTGATACATGAAAATACTTGGCATAATTTTCTGTAAGTTAGATAGTTAGATGTTCAACAAATATTTGAGTTGAATCACATTGGCATTCACATCAAACACATAACACCTACATAGTCATGTTAACTTGAGATTAATATATGTCACCAAAAGTAATTGGTAAAAAAAAACTAGACTGGATGCAGTGGCTCACACCTGTAATCCCAGCACTTTGGGATGCCAAGGTGGGCAGATCTCTTGATGTCAGGAGTTTGAGACCAGTTTGGTCAACATAGTGAAACCTCGTCTCTACTAAAAATACAAAATAGCCAGGTGTGGTGGCATGCACCTGTAATCTCAGCTACTCGAGAGGCTGAGGGAGGAAAATGCTTGAACCTAGGAGGCAGAGGTTGCAATGAGCTGAGATTGTGCCACTGGACTCCAGCCTGGGTGACACAGCAAGATTCTGTCTCAAAAAAAAGAGAGAGAGAGAGAGAGAGAGAGACAGAAAGAAAAACTAAGGAATATCATTCTAGACGTGCAATAATTAAGTAAAATTGCATCAGGAGTCTAATTAGTAACACAGTATGATTGGTCCCATGTTTCATTGTTCCAAGGGTAGAAGAGGGATGGCTACATTACAAATAAAGGAAAATTGTAAGAATAAGAAAGAAAAGATGAAGTATGAAATATTTCCAACTCAAAAACAAACTGTATCTGAGCATACAGAGGTACAAAATGTCACGTTTTTCTTCTGGTATAATGAAGGACACTAAACCTCTTGAGCATTTGGTATGTTTCGGATGCTATATTAAAGTGCTTTTTTTAAAAAAAAAAGAGACAGGTTCTTGCTCTGTCACACAGGCTGGAGTGCAGTATTGTGATCATCGATCAGTGTAGCCTTGAACTCCTGGGCTCAAGTGATCCTCCTGCCTCAGCCTCCTGAATAGCTAAGACTACAAGCACATGCCACCATGTCTGCCTAATTTATTTTTATTTATTTATTTGTTTTGTAGAGACAGGGGTCTCACTATGTTGCCCAGGCTGTTCTCAAACTCCTAGCCTCAAGTGATCCTCCTGCCTGGGCCTCCCAAAGTGTTGAGATTACAGGCGTGAGCCACCACGCCAGGCCAAGGGGTGAAGTCTTGATAACAATCATCAATGCAGTCATCATAAAAGACTCTTGTTCGGGCTTAATTTGTAGGTGGCACAGTGCTACATCTAGTCAAAAGCCAATTTAATTGTGGTCATTGTGCTCTGAGAACTTTTCTCAGAAAATAATAACCAGATGGTATTATAGATGGTGCATTTCATGAATACATTATTTGTAGTTAGTGAAAACTTGTCATTCAATCAGGTAGTAAATTATGCATATACTATCTTCCACTTAGCTAGTGATGAAGAAACATTCGTAGCCTTACCTGATGATCAGCTGAGGCTGTCATGAGAATATATGTCTATTCATAGGTCAGTACTTCATCTTTAAAATTAGATGAGAAAGAAAGAGAGGCTCCATTTGACTACATATCTTTTTATTTGTATCTCTGGAGTTAAATTTTTTCAAATATATAATCTTTCAGCTGCCTTTCTGCATTGCATTTTAAGAAAGTGATATTATGCTCAAAGTAAAAAAACTGAAAACTTTAGAGGGCCGCAAAGTGAATCATACAAAAGATAAAGCTTTAAATCTTTGCCAGTGGATGAGTCAAGTAAGAGTGGATTTAATGAAATGGGTCATGGCTTTGAGAAGCAACTGTCATAATGCTGGGTTGGCAGCTTCCAGGACTGTGTGAGGCTTTCTGATATACTGAAATAAGAGAACTCATTTGAAAATGACGAATAGGAGAATAGCAGAAGCTTGCATTTTCTCTTGAGGGAACAGGCTGCCAGTCCTGAGATCTTATTAGAAATGCTCGATTTCTGTATTTAATGAACTTGGACTGCACGTGTGTCAAGAAGAAAAGCAAAACACTTTTATAGCCTTAAGCAGATTACAGATGTGTGGCCAAACCGGCGGGGTTTGTTTTTGTTTCCAAGCAGGTGATGGCTGGAAGAGGAGATGCCTCTGCAGAGCAGGGCTTGGGTTGCTGCCATCTGAGCTACATCATCTGAGCTACATCTGGCAGTGAGACTGTGCTTACTGAGCCCTGATGGCACAGGCTGCCCAGTAACAGGATATTGCTGAATGAGAAATACTGTATGATTCATTTGTAGGAGTTATGTGGAGCGCTGGATTATTCGGTGCTAAGGATTCTAAGCTACTGATGCGTGGAGTCTTTTCTTCCCTTAATATCTTTTAAATAAAACTATCCAAATTCCCTGGCCTACCGGATAGTAGGAAAAGGGGAAGAAAATACACATTTTTATGATTTTAACTGGTTTCTGGCAATAGTTCCCCCAAACATTAATTTTTTTGTTGGAAATAACATCTGCATATTTGTATCGTCCGTGTAAAACCTCTAATTTAGATAGGATTCTCCATTGCAACATGGAAAAGTAACCCTTTAATTAGTTAATTAATTTTACTGTGGCCTCAAAATCCACATATTAGCATATCAAGCCAAGAACTGCTGGCTTTACTTGGGAGCCACGTGGCTTAAACTAGTACCAATTACTGAACCACGGGGAGCTCAGCAAAATCATAAGTCCATGTTTGTTTTGGAAGGAAGGCAATTGTTAAGAAAATAATTTAGAGATGTTCAAAACTAGTTTCTTTGAGTAGAGGTAGAGAGTGAACAAAATCTTTCCCAAGTGGGAGCTAACTAGCTTCCTTTTTTGGCCTCCCTGTTTACAGAGTAACACTTTTAGTTTACAGAGGAAAGTTTGCAATATCCCCAGTGTTTAAATGTAAAGTTGTAGGTGGTGAACTAATGCCACTTAGCTGAAGCGATGATCACGTGAATTTTTCATATATATATTTCTGAATGGACTAAGACATTGGGAAAACAATCTTCATTAGCTTAAACTTTAGAATGTACAATATTTTTATTTATTTAGAGATGGAGTCTCATTCTGTCACCCAGGCTGGAGTGCAGTGGTGCAATTTCAGCTCACTACAGACTCTCCTTCTGGGTTCAAGCAGTACTCCTGCCTCAGTTTCCCAACTAGCTGGGATTACAGGTACCCACTTCCAAGCCCAGCTAATTTTGTTTTTTTGAAACAAAGTCTCGCTGTGTCACCCAGACTGGAGTGCAGTGGTGCAATCTCAGCTCACTGCAACCTCTGCCTCCCAGTAGCAATTCTCCTGCCTCAGCCTCCCAAGTAGCGGGGATTACAGGTGCCCACCACCATGCCCGGCTAATTTTTGCATTTTTAGTAGACACGGGGTTTTACCATGTTGGTTAGGCTGGTCTTGAACTCCTGACCTCAAGTGATCCACCTGCCTCGGCCTCCCAAAGTGCTGGGATTATGGGTGTGAGCCACCATGCCCAGCCAAGAATGTACAATATCTTTAAAGAAATGTTGTTTAGTACTGTGAAATACAAGATGAGCATCCCGTATCCAAAATATGAAATGCCCTAAAATCCAAACTGTTTTTAGCACCGACATGACAACTAAAGTAGAAAATTACCTGACCTTATGTGTTCAGTGTATTCAAATTTCCTTTCTGAAACAAAAATTATTTAGAATGTTGTATAAAATTGCCTTCAGGCTATGTGTATAAGGTATTTGTGAAACAAATGAATTTTATATTTAGACTTGGATTCCATTTCCCAACTATCTCATTATATATATGGAAATAACCCAAAATTTGAAAAAAAAATTGGAAATCTGAAACACTTCTGGTCCCAGGCAGTTTGGATAAGGATCACTCACCCTGTAAATACAGTAGCTCAAACTGATTTTGTAAAGTATTCAAGTTATTATTTATAGTATTTTAATATGTATTCTTTTAATATAGCAACATTTGTTTTACATATTTATATAAACAAATTTTTTTGCAATTGAGCAAATTTAAAAAGTGGTTCCTTCAGAGCTACATTTTATTTTCTGTTATCAATTTAATGAATAAGTAAGGGACACACAGATACCTGATTTTCTTATCATGAGACATTTGAAGGTGCAGTTGACGGATGTTCACTGTTGTAATTAGTTTTGTCGTGTAAGTTGTAAAGAGAAGTGGATGTTGAGCATGCAGTAAGCTACACATGACTAGATTGGCTCATTGTTTTAGGAATGTGTAATTTTGGAAAAGATTTGCCTAGGGATATTCAAAAGCATCGTTTGATATTTGAAATTATTTGAAAATAATGTTTATAGTAGAGCACCACTTTATTTAGATCAATAGTAATTCAAGCAGTATAAATAATTTGCTTTCATAAGTATCTCAGTGTAGCATATAACTGAAGTTTTATTTTGCATTTGAGACCATGGTTTGCTGTTGGTCAAACTTGGTCTTCCAAAATGTTTTGCTTCGAGACCTAATTGCAAGCCTATGTGAAGAGCTGTTACTTATTGTCAAACCGGGCAGTAAGGGTTTGCTTTCATTTTTTTTATCAATTGTTTCACTGCTAGCAGTCATGAGATTAATGTAGTTGGATACTAAAATGTTAATACATGTTAGCTAACAAACTGGAAAACAGATGAATGACATCATGAAGGAAAGGGCAGTATTGCATTTGTGGTGATTTCATGATGGTAGAACTAACCTGCATAAAAAGACATTGGGTGGAAACAGAAATCAGGTGTAATAGATACATCCAAGTAGTCAAGGAAAGAAAAGACTTGTGAGTAATAGGATGATCTTTGCTTCAAAAATATCTTCAAAGGTTTAAAATGCGCTTTACCCTCATATGTAATCTTTTTGCGCCTATTTCTTTACCCCAAACGTGGGGAAAATTGCAATAATCTGTATCATCATATTTGCTTCCAAAACTACTAATCGATGTGAATGCGTGTCAAACTGGTAAAGTGTACAGTGGACTTGTTTATAATGTATTGATTGGAATTGTGCGGGGGGAGGGGAGCTGGCCACAATGGGGTGAATTTCTCCCTCCCTCGCTCCTTCCCTCCTTCCCTCCCTCCCTTCCTTCTTCTTTTCATTTTTGACGGAATCTCACTCTGTTGCCCAGGCTGGAGTGCAGTGGCACAATCTCGGCTCACTGCAACCTCTGTCTCCTGGGTTTTAGCAATTCTCCTACCTCAGCCTCCCGAGTAGCTGGGATTACAGGCACCTGCCACCACGCCCAGCTAATTTTTGCATTTTTAGTAGAGACGGGATTTCACCATGTTGGCCAGGCTGGTCTCGAGCTCCTGACCTCAAGTGATCTGCCCTCCTCGGCCTCCCAAAGTGCTGGGATTACAGGCGTGAGCCACCACGCCCAGCCGGGGTGATAGTCAAATCCCTTCCCTACCCATCATCTTACACTGTCGAATATAAAGACTCCTTGGGGCTCAGTGACTAATCTCCCACCTCAGGTTTGATAATCGTGGCTATTATAACATGTTCCCTTCTTAATTAGTTATTTTTAAATTATTGTAGGTCTTGTAATCATTATAATCATTAATAATACATAATGGCTTCTTAAGCACTTTCTGTCCTAGATGAGGTTGAGAACATCATTAAAATAAGTTTTGATAGTAATCAAGTAATGATAATTCTTATTTCATGAATTTAAATATGTAGGAGTCTTTTTATTTTAGGAAAGCAAAAAATACTAGAAAGTATGATATCTTATAATTAGAAAACTGCTATAAAAATGAAGGTAGAGTTGATTTGGGCTCTTTTGGACATTTTAAATAAAAGTTTAAATGGGTATTCAAATAGCAAAGTCATTCTACTTTAAAACTTCTATACGTATTTTAGGACCTTCAATTTTATATTTAAATTATATTTTCGAAATGGTTTTAGAAGAATTATTGTATCTTAAACTCTACTAATAAGTAAGGGAAGATTTGTCAAAGGTTTGATCTTTTTACCTCCTAGAATCTATTATTCATTTGTTTCCCATTATACATCATTTGAATGTTAATTGGTTAGCCTCAAGTGGTTTTCAAGATAATTTTATAGCTACCATTATTGGAAAATTGGAGCCAAGGAGTCATACACATATCAGAAGTGGTAATGAAGCACGTTCGTTTTATGAAAATGTGTTTACAAGGTAGTCACAGGATAGCAATATTGCCTTTAATGTAATACAATGATGGTAGCACTAATCGCAGTGGAACAGGATGCTGAGACCACAGTTACAGCATCTCTAGGTGCCTCGTCTAGTTATGGTTTGACCTCAGATATAACTCATTGGTGTCAAAACATACCAGCAACATTTAAGCATAGACCATTCATTAAAAGGTAGCTTTTTTTTTTTTTTTTTTTTTTGAGATGGAGTCACACTCTGTTGTGCCCAGGCTGGAGTGTAATGGTGCAGTCTCAGCTAATTCAACCTCTGCCTCCCGGGTTCAAGCAATTCTCCTGCCTCAGCCTCCTCAGTAGCTGGGAATACAGGCTCCCGCCACCACACCCAGCCGATTTTTATATTTTTCGTAGAGATGGGGTTTCACCATGTTGTCCAGGCCTTGAACTCCTGATCTCGTGATCTGCCTGCCTCACACTCCCAAAGTGATGGGATTACAGTTTTGAGCCAGCATGCCCAGCCAAAAGGTAGCTTTTAAAAAATTTGTATTTTTAAAAATTGACATGTAATAATTATACACATTTACAGCGTACACAATGATCAGATCAGACTAATTAGCATATTCATCTCGGACATTTGTCATTTCTTTGTGTTGGTAACATTCAATGTCCTTCTTCTAGCCATTTGAGATTATATCATATATTATCGTTAACTGTAGTTATCCTACACTGCTGTAGACACTAGAACTTATTCCTCTCACCTAGCTGTAACTTGGTATCCTTTAACAAATCTCTCTCTATCCTCGGATTCCCCTACCCTTCCTGGCCTCCATCAGCCTCTGTTCTACTTCTTACTTCTATGAAATCATCATTTTCTAACTTCTGCGTATGAGTGAGAGCATGGGTGTTTAACTTTATGTTTTTGGCTTATTTCACTTAACATATGTCCTCCGGTTCCATCCATGTTACTTCAAATGACAGGATTTTATTCTTTTCTGTGGCTTGATAATATTTCACTCACGTGTGCGTGCACGCGCGCGCGCACACACACACACACACACACCACATTTTCTTCATCCAGGAGTCTCTTTGGACACCTAGGTTATTCCATACCTTGGCTGTTGTGAATAGTGCTGCAGTAAATGTGGGAGTGAAGATATCTCTTTAATATACTGATTTCCATTCCTTTAGATAAATGCCCAGTGGTGGGATTGCTGCATCATATGATAGTTCTATTTTTAGTTTTTTGAGGAACCTCCATACTATCCTCAAAGTGGCTGTACTAGAACAGAACTTCTCTAACTTCCTTCCATATGGAAATCTTCTTACCCAACATGCACATCAGTAACTTGGCTATGTATGTCCCATCTCTCTGTCTCAAATACCACGTTTAGGATATCTGCAGTCTTTGGCTATGACCATGACTCCTAAAGTGCATGATGCTTTTGCTCTGTCATCAGTATTAGTTGACAGGCAAGTAAGATAGTACTGCTCCTCCTAACCCCTTTATCTGCCCAGCAGAATACCAGTGCAGACAGGCCCAGGTATCTCTGGGCTCAAGATTCCAGACATTTACAGGACGGGACTTTTTCTATAAATCACTTTAAGATTAGTAAATTCTCAGAATTGACTACCTTTGCCATTTCTCAGAAGCCCTTTTTCTTCTGTAACTTGTCTGTCAGTATCATTTTCAGCCTGTACATTCTTTTTTTTTTTCTTCACAACCCAAATCTAATCTTGAATTGTATCCCTGCACATTCTTTATGCAGGCTTTAGGAGTTCCCACCCCCCATCCTACCCCCAACGCCCACCCCTCATCCTACCCTCCTGCCTCCGCCTTTGTTGTTTTAACTATCCTGTCTTGGCTGTTTTTGTTTTGTTTTGAAATTTCATCCATTAAATTCCTGATCTTGGTTACCTCTTTTCAATTATTATAGTATTTTGCTTTCTGGCTCTTTCTTCGTGATTGCTGTAATCCATGCCCTTGACTTTAAATACCAGTTATAAGTAGACTAAGCCAAGGTTTATTTCTCTATCCCAGACTCTACCTAGTTATTTCATAGGCATATGAATCCTAATATGTCCAAAAGAGACTTCTTAATTCCCCTGCTATCCACTCCCCAGAGTGGTTTCTCAAAGCTATTCTATCTCAGTAATGGTCCTATGCCCCCTCCTAGGGATTATTACTAAGAACCTGGAACTCATCATTGTCTCTTCTGCAAATCCTGTCAGTTCTGGATTTATCCACCTCTCTTCATCTTTTCCGGTACAGTCCTCGCCTAAACTCCCATTGTTTCTTGCTGTAGTTATTTCAGTATCCTACTAATCTCTGCTCTCATTATCTCTCCCCGACTCATGCACTCCTTCCTTCTCCCACACTAAGCCATTCTCTGTACAGCAGCCAGGATGTAGAGTATTTATTTGCATAAAGCGGATCCTAGAACTCCCCAATTTAAGTTGCATTCATGGCTTTTCAATATGCTTAGAAACCAAGTGCACAGAGAGAAAACAATGGAGCCTTGCTTGGGTGTGCTGAGGATAATGACAACGGGTCACAACTAATGAACAAGTAGTTTGTGTCAGGGTCTTGTTTGAACTCCTATATTCCTTACAGGTATTAGTATATTTGACCCAGCTCCTCCATACCTCTCCAGTATCACCCCGTGCCTCTTTCTCACCCACTCTCTCCTGCTCAATGTCACACAAGTCAATACACCCAGCTTGCCAACAACCCCAGGGCTGACAGATCTTATTGTCTATAATAGATCTTCCAAGGTCCCACCTTCAGCCTCTGTTTTTCTGCCATCTTCCCAGAATGATCATCTTCCCCTTGATCATTCTGTTTTTTGGAGACAAGGTCCTGCTCTGTCACCTAGGCTGGAGTGCAGTGGCATGATCATGGCTCACTATAGCCTTGACCTCTCTGGCTCTAGAGATCCTCCTGCCTCAGCCTCCTGGGTAGCTGGGACCATAGGCACGTACTGCCACACCTGGCTAATTTTTTTTATTTTTAGTAGAAACAAGGTCTCACTTTGTTGCCCAGGCTTGTCTCAAACTCCTGAGCTCAAGCATTCCTCCCACCTCAGTTTCCCAAAGTGTTGGAATCACAGGCATTAGCCACCATGCCTGGCCCTGATCATTCTTTTCTGTAGAAAACACCTCTTCTTAACATTATTCTCAATCTTAGCAGCCCATTTACTTCCATTCTGAAGTGAATCACATTTTAGTGTTTTATTGGTTCATTGTCATTCTCTTCTCCCCAAAGAATGTAAGCTCTCTGAGGGCAGGGAGTTTATCTTTTTCCTTCTTAGAGCCTCTGATCCAGCAGAATGCCAGGCACTTAGCAACCACACCAGCATTTGTTGAGTGAATGGCTTTTCATACACTATTTTAAACATTGTTCCTGATTAGTCTCTCTAATCAATAAAAGTATCTTCTATTATTGATTGATATTATTGATAACAGAAGATACTATTATTGATTAGGGAGACTAATCAGGAACAATGTTTAAAATTCTCACATAGATCTCTGAATTGGAAAAAAGTCTTGAATTATGCTTGTGGAGAGAGAGGGGAAGGAAGGAGGAGGAATGGTGTAATTAGACTTCAGAAGGCTAGATTTTGTTTCTACTTAAATAATGGTCTCACAGTGGGACATATTATCCATTCAGAAAGTGAGTGGGCATCTGGTCTATTATCTGTGGTCTTTCAGAAATGGCAGCTCTTTAGTTTAAAAAACAACAACAAAAGTGCAGCTCTATTTAATGGAAATAGAAAAGCAGTGCCTGTGTATTAGTGGCTCAGATTTTTTGTTGTTTTTTTTTTTTGTCTTTGTTTCCAGCTGTCTACTGTATGCCTCTCCAGCAGGGTCTTAGAGAATCTCAAATCTACCATGATCAAAGCTGAACCCATTAACTCCATTTCTTAACTCCTGCTGTATCATCTATTACCATTAGAAACTATCTTCAACTCACAGCATCAGATTCCTCCTCTCACTCACTCCCTTCATCCCCAGAGTCACCAGTTCTGTGCTGTTATTTTATCCAAGTTCTCGGTAGGCTTCATGAGCACCTCTTTACATCCCACCTGTCACTCCTCCACCTGTCTGTCCTCCATGGTTCTGCCAGCTTGTGCTTGTTGCAGAACAACTAATCTTGCTACTCTTTTGCATCAAGCTTTTTTACCAGGCTCTGCATCACTAGTAGATGATGGTCCAGACTCCTCAGCCTGTGAAACAAAGCAGAGCTGCAGCTACAGTCAGCTCCCCTCCAACAGTTCACCCCCTCCCCCATCATACTGAGTATTGGCAATTCCTGCTGCACTCTTTGTATTCGTCCATTTTCACACTGCTGTGAAGAAATACCAAGACTGGGTAATTTATAAAGAAAAGAGGTTTAATTGAATCACAGTTCTGCATGGCCAAGGAGGCCTCAGGAAATTTATAATCATGGCAGAAGGGGAAGCAAACACATCTTTCTTCACAAGGCGGCAGCAGAGAGAAGAGTGAGGAGCAGTGGGAAGAGCCCCTTATAAAAACCATCAGATCTCCTGAGAATGCCCTCACTGTCACAGAACAGCATGGAGAAACCACTCCCATGATCCAGTCACATCCCACCAGGTCTCTGTCTAGACACGTGGGGATTAAGGGGATTACAATTCAAGATGAGATTTGAATGGGGACACAGCCAAACCATATCACTCTTCATCTGTTACAGGTGCTATTCCCTGTTTCTACAATGTACTTTTTGCTACCCTCTTGTAGATTTCTATTCATTCATCATTTCCCAGTTGACCTGTTACCTCTTCAACAGATTATTCTTCAGTCTGTCCCTCCCAAACTCCACCAATGAACATTCTTTGTTCAACCCATTATTGTTAACATGCACATCACTGAAAACACTGTTTGATGCTTGTTTACATGTCTGTCTCTGCCAGACTCTGAGCCTGTGGTCAGCAGTTGGAAACTTACTAGACATAGTGCCCAGTAAAGGACAGCTCTTGATAGATTTTTTTTTCAAAAATAATAAACCCCAAGAAGAACATTATATATGAAAAACAAGTGATATTCTTTATACCATTTGCAAAACCTAATAGCAATAAAAAGAAAAAACATGTCATAAATATACATTAAAGCTGTAGTTAAAAACAGCAAATAAGCATAGTATTTAGCTCTTATCGTGTGCTGTTCCAAGTGTGTTGTTTACATTGGCTGTTCACAACATCCCCTGAGGTGGTTACTGTTTCCATCCCATTTAAAGATGAGGAAACAAAGTCACAGCAGGGTAAGTGACTTGTTCATAGTCACATCTGAGCTGGCAGGTGGCAGCGGCGAGAATGAAACCCATGTGGTTGAGCTCTGGAAAGTCACCATTAATCACCACATTAGATCTTCTCTCTAGGATCCACATAACTAGAACATTCAATTAACTGGCATATATTTAAGTGTAGTCTTTCCTTGAGAAAGGAAAAGAATTCACAAATTTCATAGCCTCGTCCCTTGTACATTTGTAGCATTGCACTAGGATTGTCTGTCTGATGTTTGACCCTACCGATTTCTTGGATGCCAGCCAACCACAGATGCTTTAAAAAATATATATTTAATACTTACCAAGGCAAGGAAGTGGGCTTGTTGGAAGAGGAAAGTGTTAGCTCTCTAATGGAAAATGAACTAGAAGTCTTATCTCTCCAGAACATGCTTTCCCTAAATGTTCTGGCTAACCCAAGAAGCTACATCATCTTTACCTTTATGATACAATTTAAAGCACTTTTCTACTTACTTCAAATACAGAGGCAAGGAAGGCCTTGGGCTGTAAATCCTGTAGCCTGAGCCACGTGGCTTCGTCTCCTGGACAGCTCCCTGGCATATTCTGCCACTGAGGATCAGTGGTGCAGATGTGTGTGTTTTCTCTTAGGAGTGGGACTCCACTTAGGAATCTGGGGCAGAACAAGGTATTGGTGCATTCCGGGGAGTGTGCTAGAAGGAGGAGCAGAGTTTGTTGTTTTTGCTTCCTGATATGGTTTGGCTGTGTCCCCCTTCAGATATCAACGTGAATTGTATCTCCCAGAATTCCCACCTGTTGTGGGAGGGACCCAGGGGGAGGTAATTGAATCACGGGGGCCGGTCTTTCCCGTGCTGTTCTCGTGATAGTGAATAAGTCTCACGAGATCTCCTGGTTTCTCAGGGGTTTCCGGTTTTGCTTCTTCCTCATTTTTCTGTTCTGCCACGATGTAAGAAGTGCCTTTGCCTCCTGCCATGATTCTGAGGCCGCCCCAGACATGTGGAACTGTAAGTCCAGTTAAACCTCTTTGTCTTCCCAGTCTTGCAGTGTGAAAACAGACTGATATACTTCCCTAACAGAACCACTTATTTTTTCACAAAAAAGAAGGGCTAAGCCCAAGAACACGTAGCTTCTCTCTTCTTTCAAAGGAATAGGTCTTCACGAAGTGCCCTCAGAAGAAAAGGGTCAGGCTTTTCTCTTGCTTTGCGACTTTCCTAGGGTGCTTGGTAGCCATTTTGTACACAGACCATCTATAGCTGTAGATTAGTTCCCATGTGTACAGACACAGTGGAAGGGGACGCCAGGGACCCAGGTTTTGCTTCATTGACATCTTTTCAGGGCATCTCTCTTACTACCACTGCAGAAATTCCAACAGCCCGGCCAACTACCAGCCCCAGACTACACTCTAGCTTGCTGCTTTCATTTTCTCCTTAGCACTTGTGACCTTGTAATGTGCTAGTGTAACATGGTTGCTTTGGTTTTCTTCTGTCTTTCCCTCTCTGTAGAATGTAAATGCTCAGGAAGGCAGGGAATTTCATCTGCTTTATTCCCTGCAGCCCTAGACTCCCGAGCAGACCCTGGAACTCAAATATTTCTTAGACAGCCAAAGGTCATATACCTCCAACTCTCCACCCAGAATACATATGAATCACCCATCCTTAGTAGCAGCCAAATCTTTGGACATGAGGAATTTGCTCATTCACAGTTTTCTGGCCTAGCATCTGATTAGCCAAATTTTATTTCACATATCAAGAATTTAAAATGACTCCAAAACTTTTTATCACCTTGGGTGCTTCTCCTTAATTCTAGTTGTTCATAAAGCTGTCAGGACAATAACCTGATTTTGATTATATATGGCTTTTCTTGCCTCCAAGATAGCCTTTAAGAAAGCAGTTTAGCCTTTTACTATAATTATATTCCAAATTTAAGTCTTGCCAGAATATCATTTTCCCCTTTTATACGTACTTTTTAATGATGCTGAAATATTTTAAAGAAAAGTTAAAACAGCAAGCATATTTAAGAAGTCAGCATATGTCTCTAAAATCTAAGAACATTTTTCTGCAGAGTTCAGATGATATCATCTCACCCACAAAATTAACATAACTTTTAATACCATTGGATACCATGTCCATATTCAGATTCCCGCTGAGTTCCAGAAAGGTCCTTCACAGGTTCTGCATATCACATCCTATCCAGCACCAGGGCCAGCATCTTACATCCTTAATTTTTAGGATTCAGAATAGCCCTTTTTTTATCCTGACACTGACTTGCTGAAGAAGCTGTACCAGTTTTCCTGTACACAGTCTAACCCTTGGATTTGTCTTACATCATTTCCTAGGGGTATTGTTTAGATTGTTCCTCTATTGCTAGAATATTCATGTTACCCTAAGTGTGTACTGAGATAGCAGAGTAAAGAGAGATTGTCTTTTAAATGATTTACCCAGGAACTGCTAGTTTACACAAAAGCTTGGCTTTAGTGCTTCTCGGATCTCTTTGCTTGTTTCAGTAATTTTTTTTTTTATTAAAGAAATTCACTAACATAAGCAGAGCAGGGTTTACATGAGCCTGTATTAAGATAAGTTGGTTTGACTTTAAACGGTCGTTCTTACAGTCCTTATTTGCGCTTTTCAGGTCACATACAGTCTCTGTCACATATTACTGTCCTTTTTCCCCTTTCTTTTCCTTGTGTAATTCTTTAAAAAATGCAAAGCCCACCCTTAGCTCACAGGATGTACAAGAACAAGTTGTAGGCTGCAGTTTGCCAACACCTGCTCTGTGCCACTGCTGAGTTGCCATTCTTGGACCCCTCTTTCTGTTCTTGTCAGCTGATTTCCTTTCAGGTGCTCAGGCTTCCCTCCCTCTCATCACTGAGCCTTTGCACATGCTCTACCTACTCTGCCTGGGAGAGTTATCTTTAGACCCTGGACTTTATTCACTTTGGACCTTCTTTGGGTCACATTTCAGCCATGCCTCACTGGACGCCTGGAATCTGGTTAGCGCCCACTCTTTTGGGTCTCCTAACTGTATGTAATTGTTACCAGGGCAGTCATTTTACATTTATACAGGTGCTGAGGTCAGTGTCCGGCCCTTTGGCTACTTGCCTTGTGAGCTACCCTTGCTTTCTAGTGTATCCCTAGCTCCTGGCCCAGTGTCCAGCTTCCACTCATGTTTTCCCTAGAGTCCACTCTGTGTGCCCAGCAGCCAGAGATGTCATTGCAACTTAAATCTCATTAAATCGTTCCAGTTGCTATAAGAAATGTAACCTTGCCGGGCACAGTGGCTCACGCCTATAATCCCAGCACTTTGGGAGGCTGAAGCAGGTGGATCATGTGGTCAAGAGATCCAGACCATCCTGGCCAACACGGTGAAACTCCATCTCTACTAAAAACACAAAACAATCAGCTGGGCATGGTGGTGCGCTCCTGTAGTCCCAGCTACTCAGGGGGCTGAGGCAGGAGAATCACTTGAACCCAGGAGGTGGAGGTTGCAGTGAGCCGAGATTGCACCACTGCACTCCAGCCTGGCAACAGAGCAAGATTCCTTCTTATAAAACAACAAAAAAAGAAAGAACCTTACTAGGTAACACTATGCCTGTCTGTCTCCACTACCAGATCTTATATTTCCTCTCTCATCTACTACTCCCTAAGCTCACTGACCCTTTGTTATTGTTGTTGTTAAGATGGAGTCTTGCTCTGTCACCACGCTGGACTGCGGTGGTGGGATCTCGGCTCACTGCAACCTCTGCCTCCTGAGTTCAAGCAATGCTTCTGCTTCAGCCTCCCAAGTAACTGGTACTATAAGCACGTGCCACCATACCCGACTAATTTTTGTATTTTTAGTAAAGACGGGATTTCGCCATGTTCACCAGGATGGTCTCGATCTCTTGACCTCGTGATCCACCCACCTCGGCCTCTGAAAGTGCTGGGATTACAGGCGTGAGCCACCGCGCCCGGCCCCTTTGTTGTTGCTTTTGGTGAATATGCTAAGCTCTTCCTCATGCCTGGGTCTTTGCACTTGCTCTTAAGTCTGCCTTAATCATCCATTCAGTGTCCGACTTCAGCATTCTTTGCTTCAGTTCACATGGCTCTTCTGTGGAGCCCTTCCCTGACCAACCTGTTTGAAATGCTACCTATCTCCCGCACGCATCTATTATAGTCATTCATTAGCAATTCCTCCTGTTTCCTTTCTCTATAGTACTTTTCCATAATTTTTTTTTCCTAGCTCATATTACACCTCTCCCACTAATAGATAGATCCCAAGAAATTGAGTGCTTTATCTTCACTTGTGTAGCCTCAGTGCCTGGAATAGAACTGGCACTTGGTAAAGCACAGTGAATATTGTTGATTGAATGACTAGTGGTTGGCTTGGAGAGGTGCTTAATGGAATGATTCAGTGGACGAATGAATGAATGCATTGCCACTTTTTTGCTCATTATCATCAATCTGTACGTGTCCCTTTCAACTCAAATATTTATCCATTGGCTAAAGAAAAAAATACCTGAATACCCTTGTTTCTGCAGTTTAGCTTTCCTTACTGTTAAAACTCAGTGCCTGTGTAAAATTTCATTATGTTTTATTTACTTATTATTCTGCTTATGCATTACATGGATATTCCTGACTCATCTGCGCAGCCACCTATCACTTCTGACCAGCTCAGATGCCTCTGGCACACAACAATCAGTTCTTTTTTGAATTTCTGAAGCATTTAATCTGCAGTATGTCTGTTACTCATACAGCAGTTAGTGTGGATTCTGTTACCCAGAGTAAGTATTCATTAAATGTGTAAGAATGATGATATAGCCTAACTTCAGATCAAGATTGTGATTTATAGCTCATTCTTAATCAGCTGAGTCATGAATTTATTTATTTGAGGCAGAGTCTCACTCTGTCATCCAGGCTGGAGTGCAGTGGCGTGATCTTGGCTCACTGCAGCCTCTGCCTCCCGAGGTCAAGTGATTCTCGTGCTTCAGCCTCCTGAGTAGCTGGGATTACAGGCGTGTACCCCTACGCCCAGCTAAGTGTTTGTATTTTTAGTAGAGACGGGGTTTTGTCATGTTGGCCAATCTGGTCTCGAACTCCTGTCCCCCAAGTGATCCACCTGCCTGGGCCCTTCACCATGCTGGGATTACAGACGTGAGCCACCGCCTCTGGCCTGAGTTATGAATGTTTGGTAGCCCATTCGTGTGGTTATCTTCCTAAAGCTGGAAGCCTTAAACTCAGGGTCCCAGGTGGGCTTCTGAACCCTCTGTAAGAAATGCCTTTAGCTGCAAGTATCAGGTAATCCTTTTCAACCTTTTTACTGATTTATTTAGAGAGAAGTACACATAGCAGTTAATACAACTATGCAAAATTTTAAAACAACACAACTAGATAGTGAGCATCCAGACCAGAACACAGAGCCTTGCTGAGCCCCGAATCCTCTCTCCTGACCCCTGCCAGTCACTGGCCTTCTCTTCTGAGTTCTATTAGCCTGGAGTTTGCTTGTTTTTGAATTAGGCGATGTGTCCTCTTGCGTTTCGCTTCTAACAGTGACTTTGTGTGGGAGAAGTACTGGCTTTTTCTTTGCCCTCTTTGCCCCGAAACATTTTCCTAATTTAATAGCAGTAATTTCAGAAGCTGCTTTCCTTTCGGACAAACGGACTTACCCACCAGCCATTTATACCTTCTAGGTTAGACTCTGGCAGTGTGGAGAACTGAGACAGATAGAAGGAGAATCATCTGTTTATCTTCTTTTTTAAAAAAGGCTGTATTTTCTCTCTCTTCCTGACTCTGGGAACCTGTAGGCTCTTTTTTCCTGTTTTCATAACCACAGAGGAAGAATCTGAACCTCGTCCTGTTGAGCCTTCCCTGGTTGGTTGCATTTCCAGAACCGACATTGGTTGCCTTCCCTCTTCCTTCATCAGTGCGGTAGTTTAGATCTCATGATTTGCCACATTCACATCACCATGAGAATCAGAGCTCTGTCTTTCATTTCATCCTTGTTTATCTATAGCAAGAAGAGAAAAGTTGGTCTAAACAAAGACTGTGAAAGAATAAATACAGACTTTATTGTTTTAGAGCCGTTTTAGGTTCATGTCAAAATTGGGCAGAAGGTACAGAGATTCTCCCATAAACTCTCTGTTCATACTCATGGGCAGCCTCTTCCATTATCAGCATCCCCTTTAGAGCGATTTGTGACAATTAGTGAACCTGCATTGACACCATCGTTATCACCCAGAGTCCACAGTTTACATTAAAATTCTCTCAGCATTGTTTATTCTGTGAGTTTGGACAACTGTATAATGACATGTACCCACCATTATAGTGTCACACAGTGTACTTTTACTACCCCCCAAATCCGCTGCCGCGACCCTCTCTTCCCTTTAACCTTTCCAAGCCACTGACCTTTTACTGTCTCCGTAATTTTGCCATCTCTAGAATGTCATATAGCTTTTTTTTTTTTAGAAAATATAAATGGTGGCTTTTTGGGCATGACTTTAATAAACAGAAATGAAAATTGGTGTGTGAATCAAAATGTTTCACTCTCTAATGGGACTATCAGGCAGCATCTGCATGTGGAATTATATCAAGGTCAGCTTTTATTTAGAAACAGAAGAGTCACCTTTGTGATGTCATTTATCCTTCACCCAAGTAAAATCTCGCATGCTGACACATAAAATTTTATCACCAGTGATTTACTTCCTCATGGTAATGTCCCTTTGACCTTATTAAATTCAGAAACTCCAGGGATGGTCAGCATTTTCAGATGGTTCCCTAGTTCCGTAAAAGTGTTTCTTGTTGGTGTTTAAAAGCTGTAAAAGCCACCCACTATAAATTGATAGCCATTAAAGTCTGCAAATGAATATTCCACTGTGTTCTCAAGTGTTGATTTTATTGTGAGTTGTTATTTGATTGTTTGTAAGGAAATTGTTTTATGATGCTCAGCTTCATATTTCCATAAACTCCTCCTTCCCTGCAACTTCTTAAACTGTGATCAGCTTTTCAAAACAAGTAACGGTCTGGCATTTGAAGAAGTGGTGGAAAAGTCATTCTTTTTCCTTTCAGTGTTCCTTGCTATTCATGAAAACTGCAATCAAAAGTTGTGATGTCGTGTTTGGCATTCTTTGGGAAGATGCAGCACTGTTCAAACAAAACCATGTGCTCTTGTTTTAAATAGTGTCCAAATGAGTAATTGAATTCATGGACATCTAAATTTAATTCCAGAAGTCAAAGCTATGGTAATAAGAACTTGGACCTGAGTTCTCTTAGGCCAAGTAATTTAATTCCTTAGGCAGTTGAACTGTTACGTGTCTCTGTTCCTGGTTATTATGCCAGTAAATTGCTCAGGCAGATGCAGTGATGAATGATGGGCATATAATTCACTGTTTCTCATGGCTAGACATATACCAGAATGCAGATCACACTAAACAGCTGTTTTTACAAACATGGTTTCTATTCAGTGCTTTAAGAGCCACATCCAAATAATATCAGAGAAGCCTGCAGGAGGAACCTGGGGATACCCAGGGTCATGTTTTCACCATCCCACCTGGACATGAGGTGCTGTGCTAACCCTGGATCATACACTTGGACGTTGTCATTCCAGTCCTGGTTCAAGATCATGTGTATACTTCATGATTTAAAGAGAATACTGGTTTGATTTTTTCTAACTGACTTTCCCTGAATTTTCCACTTAAATTGGAAAACAGATTAGCCCATGACTTGATTGAATAAGTAATAGATCTCAGACACCATAAAGTAACTGATGATGTGCATCAGGTCATCCTTCTCTAATTCACTAGTAATACAACTTTGAGATTCTATAGAAAAATGCAGAGGCAGTATACTGAGTAAAGCTCAGGGCAACTGAACAACTGTTAAGTGTAGGATTCTTTTGAAATGTTGTCTCAAGTAATAAACTTGTACAATAATTTGGGCAGTCAAAAAAAGCGGTTATTTCGCCTCATTGATCTCTACTAGGAGATAAAGGCCTCCAGCATCTGATTTTCAATGCCAGTGTTTTCTGTTCCTCTTTTCACCTATTTCTTCCTGGGCTTGTGAAAATGTTACAGTAACTGATTAGGGTTTTCTCTGCATTGACACTTGATTTATTAACATAGGAATAAGTTGCTATTAATAAATTATTCTCCTCAGTTTCTTTTTATCCTTTAGCCACATGCTTTCAACTTCTTTGGATGTCTTTACTTAATATCCTTGTGTCATATTTAATCAGAGTTAAAAGGCATTCCACTTGGGGGTCATACACCCTTTTTTTTTTTTTTTTTTTTTTTTTTAGAACTTTTATAAATGCCCTTTATACTATTGTATCCTATGTAATCACCGTCAGGTGTTCCATGGGGGTCATACACATCTTTATACAACTTGTGTAACACATGCTTTAAATGCTGAGTTAATCAGAGAATTCCTGCCATTGACAGATTCATCTCTTTATGTATCTTTCCCTTTCACTCTCAGCAAAACTACTTGTGGCAGTCCTGTCAGACTTTGAAAGCCTTTCAGGTCTGTGGAGAAGTCTTCCTTTCTGTTTTCATAGATCATGCAGTCATAGTGTTGCTTGTCTCAAATGTTTGGAATCTGATTTCCTGCATGATGCTGTACTCTCACTACCAGTCCAAGGCTTCACATGGCTGATGCGAATGCAGTGGGTTCCTATCACTTTTCCCAATGATGAGCTGCTTCTTGTAGGCCAGAATCAGCTCTGTGGTAGAATTCCCTTCTGCTTTGTCTCTCTCTCTCTTTTTTTTTCTTCTGGGGACATTTCAATGTGGGCATGGCAGCTTTTAATTCTATTACTATGGTACTTCTCAAATAGACCCGAGGCAACCAGAATGTAGTCTATTGGTTTTGACAGATAGACACCCTGCCTCCGAAAGGTTGAAACCCTCTGTCACATCTAGGTCTTTTTCCTATATTGGTTTTGTGATCTGATCAAGGACATCCATTCCTCTAGTTCGGCTAGGTGCTATATGATAGGCTTTTACTATTTGATGCTTCCTGTTCTTATCTTCATTTATCTTCTTTCAAGTGCCCTCAACTATCCCTGCCTTGGCAGGTGCATGATTGCCACAAGGATTTCCTAACAGGCCTTTTTAATTTTGTTCCAGACATGCCCTTCTTTTGCCATCCAAATTTGCTGATTTTTTACACACCGTGATGCATCAGCCTGTAGATGTTTAATACCATAAATATTATTTCTGATCTTCTTCTGAATTTCACTGTGAGTTACTTGTTATCTCTTGCTGTTATTCTCAGCATATTGCAGTGGATCTCAGAATATTGTCCCCTGGCCACCAGCATCAGCGTCACCTGGAGATTTGAAATGCAAATTCTCAGGCCCCACCAAGGCTCCATGATTCAGAAACTCTGGAGCTGCATTAGAAACTGCCTGGTACCTGGTGATCTGTGTTGGTTTTTGTGTATTTGTTTGTTTGTTTTCAAAGGGGCTATGTCTTTGTCTCCCTGGCTGGAATGCAGTGATGCATTCATAGCTCACAGCAGCCTCAAACTCCTGGGCTCAAGCAGTCCCCCCGCCTCAACCTTCTGAGGAGCTGGGACTACAGGTGCTCACCACCATGCCTGGCTTTTTTTTTTTTTTTTTTTTTTTTAATTTTTTGTAAAGACAAAGTCTCACTCTGTGGCCCGGGCTGGTCTTGAGTTCCTGGCCTCAAGCTCTCTTCCCACCTCAGCCTCTCACAGTGCTGGGATTACATGCATGAGCTACCACACTTAGTGGGTGATCTGTGTTTCAGTAAAGCCTTTCAGGTGATTCGGATGCTCACTGAAATTTGAGAACCACTGAAATATTTGGTATTCCACAAAATGTAGCAATTAGCAAGTGTAGGGTGCCCAACTAAATAGTTTCAGCAGGCATCTCTGACCACAGGGCATTACAGATTTACTCTTAAGCCATTTTCATCTTTTACTTCTGTGTCCGGTTTAAGCTCTGAATTGCAGTTTTTAAACCAATTTCCACAGGCACATACTGAGTATCTGCTAGCGTACAGTGCTTTGCTATTCTTGTATGTACACTATGAGAAGTCATTCCTGTAATATAGCAAACTCAGTTTTGGTATCCACCCCCCCCCACCCCCGGCCCACACTTTTTTATAATGGACTACATTTTTCAGAACAGTTTTAGGTTTAGAAAGACTGAGCAGAAAGTACAAAGAGTTCCTCTACCTCTCCCCCACTCACCCACAATTTCTCTTGGATAACATTTTGCCTTAGTATGGTACATTTGAACCAATATTGATACATTATTATTAACCAGTGTTCCTGTTATCATTAGAGGTGACTTTTTGTGTTGTATAGTCTTTTGGTTTTGACAAATGCATAATGCTACGTATCTATTATTACTTATGACAGTATCATATAGAGTAGTTCCTAAAAATCCTCTGTACTCCACCTACTCATCCCTTCCCCCCCACCCGCCAAACCCCTGGCAACCACTGATCTTTTTATTGTCTCCGTAATTTTGCCTTTTTCAGAATGTCCTATGGTTAGACTCATGGTATCCCCTTTTAACAGCTGCAGAAACTAAGAACTGTGCTCAAGGATAAAAAATCTTTGCAGACCCACTGAGCTGGGATTTATACTTAGACCAGCTGGCTTTAAGTTTTGTGTGTGTTTCTTCTCAAATTGCCAAAATTCCTTATTGACAATCTTCTTTTCCTTTCTTAAAAGTCGTTTAATTGACTTTTTCTGTTATTTGTGTTTGCCCTTACAGTGAAGACAAAGTGGTAGAAGTGACAGAGGAGGAAGAAGTGGCTGAGGTGGAAGAAGAGGAAGCTGATGATGATGAGGACGATGAGGATGGTGATGAGGTAGAGGAAGAGGCTGAGGAACCCTACGAAGAAGCCACAGAGAGAACCACCAGCATCGCCACCACCACCACCACCACCACCGAGTCTGTGGAAGAGGTGGTTCGAGGTAATCCACCGTTTGCTTAGATTTCCCCACCCCCATGAAAAAGGAAGCACAATACCAGAGTTTGAAGTATCCACCCCAGCACCCCTGCCTTCCCCAAACGAAAACGCTGTTTTGTTTTGTTTTGTTTTTTTCAAAAAACTTCTTATGCTTGTTGAAATTGTTTTGGTTTAACAAGCAGTCAAACAATTTCAAATAATGTGAAATCTTTAATTATACAATCTGTTTTGTACCTTGTGTATGCTACTTGGCAAATCCCAAATTATTCTGCAAGACCCTGCCTAACCAGGTAGTCATCTAATTTGACAAATATGGAGATAGGTGACTCCTTGGTATTTCTTTGGCAGTGAGTGTTTGTTACATAATATTGTCTGTTACCACCTAGATTATGAGCTCCTTTTGAGGGTGAGGAGTTAATTTTACTCAGTGTGACACAGAGTGCCTGGCTTTTAGAAAGTTTTGATAAATCTTGGTTGAGGTCATAGTTGTGATTAGATTTCATTAAAGAAGGAGATTTGGGCCAGACACAGTGACTGACATCTGTAATCCCAGCACTTTGGGAGGCCAAGGCAGGCAGATCTCCTGAGGTCACGAGTTCAAGGCCAACATGGTGAAACCCCATCTCTACCAAAAATACAAAAATTAGCTGGGTCTGGTGGCTTGCACCTGTAATCCCAGCTACTCAGAAGGCTGAGACAGGAAAATTGCTTGAACCCAGGAGGTGGAGGTTGCAGTGAGCTGAGATTGTGCCACTGCACTCTAGCCTGGGTGACAGAGCAAGACTCCCATCTCAAAAAAAAGAAGGAGATTTGGTGAGTTATCACATTATTTTATGCTATGAAATTTAACTGAGGTGATTTATGTTGAATTTACATTTTACATTGTTTTATTGGGGAGTATGACAGTGCTTTCTTCAAGAAGTAAATACAGTGCTAATGTCTTAGACTTTCTCGAATTACTGTTTGTGTTGCAAATATTGTGAACTAAATGAACTAAAGGTCATACTTTTTGTCTCCATGAAATAAAAACTAACATTCAGTTGATAGTAAATGACCAAATGTTACAGAAACTAGTAAATTGTTGGATTCAGTTCCTTAAAGAGTATGCATTTGTTCTTTAAAAGGGTTCTGCATTTTGTATCTGCCATTTGTTTTCCAGATAGTAAAAGATGCTTCTAGAGCTAGATTGAATGAATATATACTTACTGAATTTTAATGTACTGCAAATACTTGTAAAGGTCAACCACAAATGTTACAGCATTTACAAAAAGTGGCTTTCTCTCACTTTTTTTTTTTTGAGATGGAGTCTCACTGTTGCTAGGCTGGAGTGCAGTGGCGCGATTTCAGCTTACTGCAACCTCTCCCTCCCGGGTATTCTCCTGCCTCAGCCTCCTGGGTAGCTGGGACTCTAGACGCACACCACCATGCCCAGCTAATTTTTGTATTTTTTAGTAGAGATGAGGTTTCACTATGTTGGCCAGGATGGTCTTGATCTCTTGACCTTGTGATCTGCCCACCTCAGCCTCCCAGAATGCTGGAATTACAGGCATGAGTCACCCCACCCGGCCTTTCTCTCACTTTTTACTAAAGTGTAATGATTTCAGATTTATTGTTCTGTTGGAGCTTAACAGGGGCTACCTTGCCTCAGCTATATTCATAGTTGTCACTATAGTATCTTCTTCCCTTTGTTGCATTTTTTACAACCTTATTAAGGTGTGATTTACATATAAGATTCACTTGTTTTTAAGTATATGAATCAGTGGCTTTAAGAAATTTGCCAAGCTATGCAATCATCACCATAATCTAATCTTTGAACATTTTCATCACTCCAGTAAGATTCCTCATACTCACTTGCAGTTCATCCCTGCACTCATTTCTAGCCCAAGTAACAACCAATCTACTTTGTCTCTATAAATTTGCCCTTTTTTGGACATTTAATGTGAGCACAGTCATAAAATACGTGGTCTTTTGTGTCTGACGTCTTGCACCTAACACCGTATTTTTGAGGTTCTGCATTTCTTTGACTTGTAGCTTTTGAAACAGATTATTCTGAATTAAACACTCAGAGTTATTGAAAATTTTACATGTTCTTTTAAAGAAAGAACATAGAGTGCAAGATGGATTGTGTATCATTCCCTGCGTAATGACAGACAGTTTCTTACTCGTTTCAGCACACAAGTGAACATACTAGTAAATGCACATTTTGTTTGAACCACCGTTTTTCAAATATGCAAACATCTTTTCTCAGGGTATTTTCCACACACCTGTTAGGGCCAACTGTGGCAAATGTGGTCAAATGAACTTGTTAGCCTGATGCCTCTAGCAGGGAAGGACAGATTTTCAGGGCTTCTCTTGTTGAAACCTAAATGAGGTGTGAATACAAATTATAGCAGCTAGTATCCTGCAGTGGGACTGAACTCCCTGTGATCTCCATTAAGCTAGCTGTTTATATAACAGTTAGTGTCCATTTACTGAACATTAGATTTCGAGCATCTGGTTGGCACAAAACATTTTGCTAGGCTGTGTGGAATGTATCATGAGCACACACAGGCCAGATGACCCTAGTGGATGTTAAAAATCTCATGGGAAATAGAAGTCAAAGAAATACAAAGCCATCTGTGTTGTAAGAAATATGAACACAGAACCTACTTCCAAGAGTAAGAGGGAACCTCTGGATTGAACAGAGAAGGTTCCATAGAGAGCATGGTATTTGAACTAGAGCTGAAAGTGTGGGCAGGTGGTATGTCTACCGATGGATTTTGCTGTAGAATCATTAGGAATAGCAAAACAAATATGGCGCCATGGAAAGGTATATTTGGGAGACAGGATTGGTCCAATTTAAGCTAGAGCAGGTATTTTCTAGATTGGGACCAAAGTATAGAGACCTTCAGTGTCAGGCTGGCAAGGATAAGCATTAACTGCAGGTGATTAATTAACAGATATTAATTCAGGACCTACTGTATGCTTCAGGTTTTTCCAGTAGACAATAAAGAGATTTTGTTTTGATGTCATTACTGTTGAGGTGACAGGTGAAGGAGTGACATCAGTTATGCAGTACAGTGAGAAGATGCCACATAAACTTAGGCCCATATTCTAGACCAAGACAGTTCTCTTGAGATAAAGTGATCTCATTGTCACATGCATTAGTCCAGTTCCTTTTTTGCTTGAATTTTACATGTAGCATTATTTGATATTAAAACGGAACATAGAGGCACATAGATGTTATTTCCTGTAGAAAGACGAAAGCAGTGAAAAGAATTTCATAAACAAAGCACTCTAGGCTAAAGGCAAGAAAGAAATGAACCTTACTCCAGGCTAAAGCCAAAAATGAAATGAACCTTAAAAAATAACAAGTTAATAATGTTGTTGGCAAGAAGAGCAATAAAAGCGACCTTCTAAAAGCAAGATACCTGCTTATTTAGAGGAACCAACTGTTAATGCCAGAAACAGAGGAATCTTTAATGCAAGTCTACCCATTCCATCTCAAACTCCTGAACAAAAGCTCTAATTGAGGCAAGTCTTGCTGGGAAAGGGAGCCTAACAGAAACATGTTATGGTCTGTTGTGCCCATGTGAGATAGATTTTGTATTCATAGCTAATTCCAGTAAAGAAGTAGATGTTTTAGAGGGTAACATTAAAAGAGTCAGCTGCAAAGAGTTGCTTGCCTCCTCCTCATTGTTACAAAAGGTGACTTGTGGTTCTTCCTGAGAGCAATGGCAACGCTGTAGGCAATTGCTTACTTTGTAAAACTCTAGCTACAAGTAGCTTCTTCTGTGTTCAAAATAAAAATTAGAAGTGACTTGCAAAGACAAGATACTGCAGGGAGGCTAACAGTCTTCGTTTTCAGTGTTAGTGTTTCAGTACCCAGAAGAAAATGTGATTTACAACCATCCTTTCTAAGAAAATTGTTTCATCATTACCAACATATTGCTGCTGATACCAGTTCTTAATGTGCTTCATAAAAAACTCAGTACTTTCACAACCCATTAAAATTTGAAAGAAATGGAGGGAAGAAAAATAAGACAGTTTTGACATAGTCATAGACTTCTCTACCATACTGTGTTAGAATTGATGATACCCAAATGATAGGATGTCTGTTCTCTGTTACTGATTCCAGAAGAATAAAAGTATTGTTTAAAAGTGAGCTCATCCACTTCACTCCAGCCTGGACAACAGAGTGGGACCCTGTCTCAAAAAAATAAAGCTAAAATAAAAGTGAACACACAATTGCAAAATCTATTGGGTTTTGGAGGTTCATTGTTGTCTTTGGTTGTTAAAAAAAAAAAAAGATATTGTTGGTTATTGGTCTAGTGGAATAAGCCGTTATCGATTTGGTAAAACAGTGGAATATTTAGACACTCCTCATTTTCTGTTCTTTGAGAAGGGATTGCACTTCAGAAACCTGAGATATCAGGATAGTTTCTGACTGAGCCATAAATTCTAAACTCTGATTGAACATGGGTATTGTAATAATAAATGGCATGATATTTTATTTAATCTAGCCAGTTGTGTCTGTCCAGAGTAACTGGCCTTTTTTTCCTTATGTTCATTTATTCAGCAAATGTTTGTTGTACCCCTGCTGATGGCTGGGCTCTTTGCTACTGTAGAAGGCATCATAGGGGCAGAGCAGTCAATGTCTTACCTCCCAAGAGACTGAGAGATTTTGGAACCCTTTGTGGCAGATATAGATTTTCAGGGTCACCAATCCTCTTGCCCTTTATTTTATTTTATTTTATTTTATTTTTTTGAGATGGAGTCTTCCTATATTGCCTAGGCTGGATTCAAACTCCTGGGTTCATGCCTCAGCCTCCCTAGTAGCCAAGACAATAGGCCCCTTGCGCTTTAAAGAAGTGATTCTGCCTTTAATCCTTGTAACGGTATAGTGGAAATTTTACTTCCCTGTTTAAAGCCAAGATCTCTAAGGCCAAGAAAAAAATGTTTTTTTAATTGCCCTGGTTCACATAACTGGTTAGGTGATAAAATCAGAATTTGGACCCAGATAGGCCAGGATATTTCTGCTACACTCATGCCCAAAATTACACTTTTTTTTTCTTTATAAATATATACACAGATTCATTTTAACTTGTGTTCTCTTGTAAATGCATATTCTTTTGATATAGGCATATATTCATCTATTATTTTACATTGTGTATTTCTGAACTTTTAAAAGTTTTACTTAAATGAAAGTGATCAGGCTGGGCGTGGAGATCGCCTGAGGTCAGGAGTTCGAGACCAGCCTGGCCAACATGGTGAAACCCGTCTCCACTAAATATACAAAAAATTAGCCTGACATGGTGATGCGTGCCTGTAATCCCAGCTACTCGGGAGGTCAGGGCAGGAGACTCGCTTGGACCTGGGACATGGAGGTTGCAGTGAGCCAAGGTCACGCCACTGCACTCCAGCCTGGGTGACAAGAGCAAGACTCTGTCTCAAAATTAAAAAAAAAAAAAAGAAAAAGTGATCAGGTGTCCACATATAAGAGTAATGATCAAGGGTCGCAAATTGGGGCCAAAAAATGGCCTGTTTCCTGTTTTCTACACAAAAGTTATATTAGGACACAGCCAATCCCATTTGTTTACATATTATCTATGGATGTTTTCATGCTTTGGAAATAGAGTTGAGGGTTGCAAAAGAGATTGTGTTGCCTGCAAAACTGAAAACACTTACTCTCTGGCCTTTTCAGTAAACATTGCTAACCCCTGATTCTGACCATAAGACGGTGACTGTGAAGTTCTTTATATTTCACATATTACCATATCAAGTTAATTTCTTTTGAGGTAGAGTTTTTTGGTTTTTTGGTTTGTTTTTATTTTTATTGTTAGACACAGACTAGTACAGTGTTTGAGACAATTTCATGACCTTGGGCCAGTTAAGTAACCTGTTTTTTATGTGTGTAGTGTAGTTGTAATGTTATCTTGCGTGTTTCTTGTGAGAATGACTTTAGAAAACCTGTGTTAAACACTTCATCATGCCCAGTAAGTGTTCAGTTTCATTTACAAGCTCAGGCTGTCCGGATTCAAATCTTTGCTCTACAAGCTACTAACTGTGTAAATTTGTATAAATCAAGTAACCTTGATTCCTGATTGCTTCTCTTTGTAAAATAGGGATTAATTAATAAGACCTACTCAATATTTAACTATTCTGTGAGGATTAAATTAATTTATAGGAAACACTTTGTATAGTTCCTGGTATAGAGTAACTGCTCAATTAACCTTAACTGCTCTTGTAGTTACAGTTATAATCATCATTCCGTTCCTTCATTGCATTTGAAACATTAGCAAACTAATGTTTACAACTAATCAGGAATGTTAAAGGTAAACCAACAGGTTGACTTTTAATTATAAAAGGCATAAATGTGACCTATCCGTATCTATTGGTATAATAAAGCTAATATTTATAGCGAACATTATAATTAAAAGAAACAGTGTTCTTGCTTAAATTTTTTTTGTGTGAATATATATTGTGTATTGAAATACCTGCAGTCAAGTATTAAGTCCAGCTGAAAATTAAGATAGTATTAGATGCCACTGCATTTCAAGATAGAATTTCATTTCTTGCAGGTATTTAAAACTTGTGGGAGTTCTTCTATTAAGTGGACAGATAGAGACACGGATACAGATGGCTCTTTAACCATCTTATATGATGATAAAAGCTAAAAGGTTTGATCTGAATGTTGCTTGCATTGGGCTAAGTGATTGACCTTGGCAGAATTAAATTATTTTTCTTCTCCTTCTGGTGACCATTAATCTGGGAGAAATGCCATTTAATTTACTGCTGTACATTTCACCAATATCCACAAGGCACTTCTAGGTGCCAGACATGGCATTGGTTGCTGGGGGCACAGAGAAAGGAAAAAAGTGGCTTGCTCTGGTTGCTTCTAGCCATATCTGCATAGTCCTTGAGAGGGATGAATCTCTCAGGCCTGCCTAGGAAAGAATTTAGAATTTTGGCAGCATGGAGAAAGGAAAGTGCTGAGCCCGGAACAGAAGTTTTCACCTACAACATTGCAGAGAAGTTGGCATTTCAGTGATTATAAAGGAAGAATAGGGATTTACTGGGTGATAGAGCACCAAATAGAATAGATACAATACATACTTGAAGTAAATCAGAGTGGCTTGTATTGATCTCAAGGGGAGAAGAAACAAAGCTGAGCTTAATTCTCATGCCTCTGTTGTTACCTGTTTGTAATGGATATGACACTTACAAAGTATCCTATAATTCACTAATGGGATTCTTACTTGCGATTCATGTTTAACTCTCCACAAAGTTTGGGGTAAATTGTGAGCTTGACTTTCTGTGAACACAAGCATGAACTCACATCCTTCAGTTGGAGGCCTCAGTAGCAGCATGCTGTACAAAAATGAAACTAAAGCTCCAGGGAGTATTTGGGTACAGGGCAAAAGGGTAATGGCTCCTCCTTTTAGAGCAAGCCTCAGGCCTCTACCTCTGTGTTTTAAAGATGGATAGGATGCACTTCTACTCCTGGCCCAGGGGTCATAGCATACTTTGTAATGATGTCGAGAGAACCAGTATCAGCACTGACCACAGATGTGACAGGTGACAGCCTGTTATTTTGTGCCCCGTGTCATGGCAGCCATTGATTTCGAGGTGTTTGATACACACTTTGATAGAGGCAGAGTGAAGCAGGGCATTGACAAGCATCTTTCCATGTAGTTTAATGGTCTCAATCTAGAAACCCCACTCTGATAATTAGGTTGCTTAAAATGTGATGAGATTAGGGAATAGAGCCATATAGAAGTGTGTGTGTTTGTAAACTTAGATAGTTTTTCTGTCATTTAACAAGAACTTTATTGAGATACAATTTTCATGCCATAAAGTATTCAACGGTTTAGTATATTCACAAAGATCTGCATTTGAGACCAGCCTGGGCAACATAGTGAGACCCTGGCTCTACCAGTTAAAAAAAAATTGAATAACAGAAGTAAGGTATTTTAATACACTTATATCTAGATTTATTAAAAATAAATTAATTTTTTTAATATCTAGATTTGTCAGTGAAAGGTATTTTAATACAGTTATATCTAGATTTATTAAAAATTAAATTTTAGTCCAATTTAATTTGAGGCCAGAAACCAGATTTTTAAAAAATACTAGCCTTTCTCATGTTTTTCCCCAAATCAGTTGCTTTAAAAAAAAAAATGTACTGTTGCCTCAGGCACAGCAACTGTACTCAAGAGTTTGCAATTAAGAAAAAGAAAATCGGAGAGAGATCTAAGATGGCTGATTAGCAACAGCTCAGGATTGTAGCTCCCAGTGAAAGCACAGAGAGCAAGTGGACACCACAATTTCAGATGAATTTCTGTTGCCCACAAACTGGGAGCTACTCAGCGGAGGAGCCACACGGGTCGCCAGCGCAACTCTTTTGGCCGGCACGGCTGTTTTGTCGGCGCCCAGGCACGACGCGGCGCTTCTCAGTGCAGAGTATATGGGACTGGGTGCCCTTTGAGTCTGGCTCAGCTGGTTCCATACCCACAAGGAGAACAGCAATTGGAAGCGCTGAGGACTGAGAGTTTCACAGTAAGCACAGCTGAACCCGGGAAGGCCTAGCTCTGTGGGGAAAGGGTGTCCGCTGAAGGAAAACTAAGAAACAGAGAAAATTTCATCACCAACAAGCCGGACGTCCACTCAGACCCAATCTGAAAGTTGGCAATTACAAAGACGACAGGTGGATAAATCCACAAAA